>QZLH01000124.1:105990-123536 GCA_003833135.1 Oehlia diaphana | reverse complement strand
ACCCCTCCCTCTCTTCCGTTTTTCCCTTTCCTCCTTCTTTCGTTCTTCTTCTCTCTCATTCATTACGCGTTCTTTTCCTTTCACTTTTACACGTTCTTCCCTTTCACTTTCCGCCACTGTATGTTATTATTACTATTCTTTTATTAATAGTGCATTTAAATTTTAGACTGTTTCACTCATAGTATAATTGTTATTATTTAAATTATTTCCTAATTAATTAGTTATATACAAATTTTTAAAGTTTATTAAATCATGTGATATCAATGTAAAATTATCAGTCATCTTTGTAAAAATTTAAATAGATATTACAGTCATTTACTTATATTTGTATTAGTCTTAGTTCAACTACTCTTTAAGAAATAAAATAAATAAATAAATAAAATAGATATTACAGTATAATTCAAACCAATTTATTTATAAATAAAAAAAGTATAAAAAAATAATCGAATTTTTATAAAAAATCATTTGTTAAAAAATTAATATTAAAAAAAATTCATTGATAAAAATTAATAATAACATAATAAATAATAATAATAATCATGTACTAATAAAAGCGACCATATAATAAGGATTATTGTAAATATAAATCTTCATATCAATCCTCATATCCTGAATCAATGGAAAAGAATAAAAGAATTGAAAATATACTGTACTTATTGGAGAATGCATCCATTGTCATAAGAAAAAACGGAGAAGGAGCAAAAGCCCATAATATGACTGTTTTCTAGGATCCAGAAATATATATATAAGGGTCAGGTTTGAGTTTGCATATTTTGAACTAAAAAAAAAAAAATCATGAAAATCTTTCCTTTTTTAGATAATTTTTGATAGTGCCAGTCAGAATTTTATTTCCTATTATATTAACCGACTGGCATTATTATAATTCCGGCCCTGAAAAAATGCGTACAGCTCATAGTAAAAAATTTTTTTTTCATCATCTGGACCCTATATATATTATTTCTGGGTCCTAGTTTTCTCGCACTGAGGAAAATTGGGTTTGGTACGAAATCCCGAAACTCAAAATCCCGAAGGTACATTATCCCGACACTCTAAATCCTGAAACGTCAAATCTTGAATTTCAGTTAGGGTTAGGGATATTAGGGTTTAGGATTAGGTTAGGGTATGGAAATTGATGATGAAACAATTGAAACATCATCTTGAAAAAACCCCGGGTGTTTACCAGGCAATAACCAGAAAACGTTCAAAAAGGAGATTAAGGGTAAGTGGATTAGGATTTCAAAACTGTCGGTAAAATGATTGTCTCTGTCGGTGAGATAATTGTCAGTGAAAAAATAAGCCAGACTCTATCCAACTTAAAATACACAATTTATCTTACCATTTAAATTTACAATGCATGTATAAAATATAAAAATAATAAAGTCTTTGTACAAATCGTTTATAATAAATGTTCAATATTAATCTATCTATTTATTTGTAGTAGTATCAAATTTACAATTAATTTTACAAAAATTTGTTATTATATATTTTTTGTAATTAGTCTTGCTATATATTTTTTGAATTAAATTTGATATGATGAAGGCAATAAATTATTATTACAATTAATGTTTATATAACTATTGTACGACGTCCATACGAGCATCTTAACATGGTTTGTATAATGTACTTTAATATTTATTACACATGAGCACAAATATTAAACAATATTAACTTTTATAGGGTAAATGTAGTGTAAAATTAATGTCTAAAAAAGTACCATTTTGTTTAATTTTATTTTTTTTTTAATAAGACATAAATCATGCTTTTTTAGGCTCTTTTAAAAAACGTCTTAAAAAGCACCATTTTGTCCGATTTATTTTTTATTACAAATAACAAAAATTAAACAAAATGGTACTTTTTTAGACATTTATTACACATGAGCGCAAATATTAAACAAATTTAACTCATTCCGTTTTTAAAGGGCAGATAAAGCTATATTACTGTTAATATTTTTTAGAATCTAGTGAGAAAAAAAGAGATATAAAGCATGTAGGAGCATGTGGTAGTTCAGTCTTTCCCCTTCAAAGCTACACTTTTCAGGAGGGCAGAATACCCTATTTTTGTGAAGAGTTTTGCCAAGAATGTCTTCTAACATTTCTGAGATAGGTTGTCCCGAAAAATATATTTCAAATGGAATAGCAGGTCCATCTATCGATTTTCTATAATGCAAAGAAAACAAGGTCTTTTTTCATGTAGAAAAAACAGTCCACAGACGAAGATCTCCCTCCATATAAATGATGTGGTTTATTTCGTAGACATTTGAGGAAATCCAGTAGGTACTGTTTGTACATGTTCATCAACTGGAGAGATACAATCGGCGGAAATCAATGGGTTAATCCATTTTCACCCCGGGTTGGTCGATCCATATTTTAATTTAGTATGAACATTGAATTAGCAAATTATCAGGGGGGCTAAGTCCGATACTTTTGTTTGAATTAGATAGGAACGGATCATCAAATGTTTTAAAAAAGGAAGAAATACGAAATCCAGTGGTCTGGTATTTTTCTTACAAAAAGAAAGTAGTAACTCTGAAGCTAAACTATTAATAAATACATTTAATAAATAATGTACACAAAAGAAATAATTCAACCCAGCCAGATATTTTTCAAACTAACTTCTTCATAAAATAATCATGAACCGAACTTTGATATTTGCATTCCTTTTATTGGCTGCACTTGCCATGGTTAATGCTGTTCATATCAACTTCTTAAAGAAGTAGAGACATAGGTTTGCCATGTCCAGATTCAAATCCTAGCGGCTCTTCCATCTATGCAAACCTTAATCCTTTCCCTCCTGTTTCTAATCAACCCAATAATTATACAGTTGAAGGAGTAATGTTAGGTTATGAAATCACTCCTTATAAAACCGAAATTATAGTTGTGTATGCTGATCAGAACTATGCTCTCATAAGTGATCCTTATATTAAGGTTTTGGATTTTTATCATACGAGCGCAGCTCCATTCTCAATTGATGTACCAGATGTTCCAACACCAATACTTCCTAGTGCATACATAATTAGAGTATTAATTGCAGATATGACCGATGATCCAAATATTCGAGAAATCCATGCCTGTGCATATGCTAATTTTGGTTTCTGATTTTGCTGGTACTATAGAGTAACGCGGCCTCCCTACAAAAAAAATCCATGCAGTTTTTGTGGTGATAATATACATTTTTATTTTGTATGTTATTCATAGTGTTTTTCATAGTGCAGTTAGTTAAATTATACTTTGAATGTATAGTTATGAAATTACGCTGAACGTTATTCCGTATTGAAAATCAAAAACAACAAGCATTAACAGTCGCTGAATAATATATTTTCTCATTTACATTATGTAAGCGATCTATTCACAATTTTATCTTTTGTAATAATTCGTAAATAATAAAGTATCATCGTCAAAAGTCACGTGTAATGATGCGCCATTTTCACCGCATTGTGCTACAAAATACAAAATACAACAGCAGGTCTGTGAAACGCTCATTTTCTCACATATACTAGGCTTTGGTATTTTTTCGCAAATTTTACACTTGTCCTCACATACGCTTACATATGCTAGTTTGCACCAATAAAATTTCGCAAAAAATACTACATAGGCCGAAAAACGTGTCTATCACTTTATTCTATTTAATCTGTCCGCGAATGCTTTCTCGTTAAAATTAGTAGGGACGAGAATATTAGTGACCTCAAGGAGATTATAAAGGCGAAAAAACATAATGACTTTGCTGGTGTAGATGCAGACAAGCTCAAGTTATGGAAGGTGAAAATCCCTGACGCGACGATCTCTTAGGCAATCTCATACTCCAAGAAAAAGACAAACTCCTAGCAACAAAAAAGATTTCGAAATAATTCCCTGGTTCACCAACCGAAGAATGTATTCATATCCTAGTCGAAGCGCCCGTGTCAACCGCCACTTCGAGCCGTGAACAGGAATTACTTGACGAACTTACCTCGTCGAAGGCATTATTCAACATGGTATATAAAAATTAGTGGGAAGATTTACTTCGTGAGAATTTTTCTAACTGGCTTTGCATTGCAGACATATCGTCGTTAGCCCGAAACGGACGAAGGGTTTCAAGTGGACAGTGAATATCGAACACCGGCATTTGAAAATGATGGGCAGTGCTCAACATGTTAAATGACAGCGGAAAATACTCTCCTCGTACCTACGTGTAATGCTTTAGCTGTTCGTGTCAAAAAATAATCTCAAGTTCACCGTGTTCATAGAAACACCCTCAAAACCCTTTTCTGATCGGTCGTTCCCGAAGGTGTCAGCTTTATGGTCTTGGCGAATCAGACGATCCTTCATTATCAGTGTTCCCGCCTTTCACTTGCGAGCATAAAGAACTAAAAGACGATTATTCCCAGGCAATACTTAAACATCTTATAACCGAACTGGAGGCGCGTCTTAAGTCCATTCCAATCAGTGGAAATGAAGCATCGAAATCACAATACTGTATGTTTGCTCATACCTTCTCGCTGGGGTAAAACTACACGAATGCAAGTTTGAGCTTCGATCAGTAAAAAACATTACAGGACCCAATGGACACGGACCAGTCGATTTCGCGATAGATTTACTCTAAACCGCGTGTGACAGAAGTAAAGGACGAAGATATTGATAAGGGCATTGCTAAGAATGCTGTACAACTCGAATCTGCTCTATCAAATCGTAAACGTAATGCATGCAAGATGGAGGAAGAAGTTTGTTTACGGGTAAGACTTATGAAATTGTTACAGATGCGGAAAATGGTATTTTATGGTATGTTCGCTCGATGACCAGGACAGGCTAAGATTCAAACTATCGAAGCCGGTAACCTTGTATATGATAGTAAGAACATGGTGGATAACGTTGAAAGAGTCCTCGGGTATATTGCATGGTTATTGGAGGAGGCGGACTCAGCTGTTAACTTAGGCGGTGAGCAAGAAATAAAAAGGGTAAGGTCGACAATCTCGCGGGAAAGGGTACCTCTAGTACAAAGTCGAATTAGGATTTAGAGTAGCTTTAGCAAACAGCATAAGTAGCTTTATTAAGCATAGAACAATCATGTATCGCGGGCTACGTTGTATTTATTTTTGCATGTATTAATAAAAAACTTTTTTTGGTTTGGCAAAAGTTGCAGACCACTGGTCGGGATGTTGCGTGAATTTTTCAATTTTGTATATTAACATACAGAGCATAAATAATATTATTTTAGGGGTATGCAATCCGAAATAGATTTATTGAGGCAACACCTCACCGAGCTTGAGGTTAAGGCAGAGAAGGCTGAGCTCGAGGCCAGGAATGCTGAGATTCCTGAACTTAAAAAGAAGGTTGCTAAGATTGAGTGAAGTTGGGACAGCCCATAGAAGAGATTTCCGAGCTAAAGGCCAGAATCGAGGAACTGGAAAAATATAAGGCAGATTCTTCAACTAAGAATGTTGAACTTAGGCTAGGGTTACGAAGATGGAGCAGAATTACGGGCGGATGCGATAATCCCGACTCCGCAGTAGTCAAGTTAGTTAGAGCAATGTAAGCCTGATCACGAAGTCAATGATGTGGTGCCAGAAGGGCGCTTATCTATATATAACCCGATACCTGCTAGTTCCAAGTCATCAGAGGATAAAAAGGCAGATGCTTTCTTAGATGAGGTGAACAAGAAAAGTGTTAGTGATAATATAAAGCGGAGGAATAGGGAGAAGAAACTTCAGCGTAGGTCGGCTAAAAATCAACCTCAAGACTTGATTGCTGCACAGCTCCTTCAGCATCTAAAGTTGCACTAGAAATTGTGACACCTATAGCCTCTGATCATACTTAGTCGCAAGATGCTGAATCTTAGTCTCCCTCCAGCTCACTAGAAAACAAGCATATTTCATCACACAATTCATCACAGGAGAACTCTCTACCTATTATCCAATTGCCTCACCAATCAATTATTTTCTGATGCTAAAGACGCAGAAGGAAAAACGATAAAAGCTAAACAAAAAGAAAATGTATGCTGGTATGCTTATTTATAGAGAATCATATATACGAAAATAATATTGCAGAAATTTGCTCTAAAACTGGTGTAGCGGAAAAAACTGCGAAGTCTCAAGTTTACACCATGGTTAAAGCTTCTTTACCTGAGGTTTCAGAATCAAATCTGTATAAGAAGACTCAAAGAGCCGGAAGTGTTTATAAGCTATTTGGAAAGATTATCGATCCTGCAACCAAAATGGAAGTTATGAGATCGATATCGATAAAGTTTATGAAATTTCGTATGGAGTAAGAAGTTTATGATACGTGACTGGTGAGTGCGAAGTAAATGCATTATCTACATCTGTCTCCAACTCTTCTGGCGAAAAATTACCCAATGTTGAGATGAGTACAGATACCAGCGGTATCACACCAGTCACAAGTAAGTGCACCATCTACGTCTTCCTCCGGTCAACATATCCGAGTCTGCCGATATCTATTTTACCTGAAGATCCAGAAGAAAAACGAAAACATATCATTGGTGCTAGAACGTTTTCTTATTTATTTATAAGGGAAAGTGATGAACGAGGAGACAGATTTAATCTTAATAGTTCAGCGCTCTATCCTATATGCAATAGAGATCATAAGGAAAAAATTATAGGGAATAATATAAAAGGTGAATGGTTCTGGTAAATATTGCGGAGAATAAACTTATCGTCTTATATGATGGAATGCCTTTCGTCATGGAATCCCAATAGTAAATGTGAAAGCATAGAGGGCGAAACTTCGTCATTTGGACTAATCACCTGAATGCGCAGAAAAGATATCTGGAATATTTCTGAAAGCGATTAAGTTAAAAAGAAAAAATCTTGGCTGATCATTGGTACTGGATCAAAATTTAAGCCAATGATTATGATCAACTTAGACCGTTTAATACAAGAAAAATTCTAAATTAAAAAGTAATTTGAAGTAAATGCTATCAAAATTATTTTTTTTTTAAAATTATCTATATATTGTAAATGGCTCGATGAAATGATACTTGTAGGACTAGTAATAAACTTATAAAGTTATTTCCAGTAGATTTGAGAAATAATTATAATAGTTTAATTTAGAGATATATAAGTAATAAACTTGTCCAGCTGTTATTACGATTTACGAATGTATAAACATCATGTGATTAGTCATCTGATTGTAAAACGCACTGATATCTTATATAATAAATAAATTTAAAATAATTTACAACTTATAGTTTTATTAAAACCTAAAATGTCAATAATAATACCTAAAATTTTACTATCACCATTTTCAGTACATTCATCACATACCTTCCTATATTTAATAATTATAATATCAATACTATTACTAAACGTTCTCGTTCTTTATCTTTTGCTTCAACTGGATTGGTAGCTAGTGAAGAAGTTAAAGATCTAGTTTTTGAAAGTGGAGTTGACTGATTTTTAACTAAATCTGTAAATTTAAAAATGTTGGAAAAAGTGTTAAAAAAATGGTCTGAAAAAATTGAACTAACTAGTGAAAATAGTAGTGTTGGAAGTAATAATAGTAATGGTAGTAGTGGAGAAAGTGCATAATAACACATTAATTTATTAGTTTACACTTTATTTAAAAAATAACTCTTTAAATTTTTATTTATTTATTTTATTTCTAGTTGTAGAGATTTTTTAATTTCTTTAATTTCCTTCCATTATTTTTTTTTTTTATTAAAAAAAAAGGTCGCCTAAATATTATGTATTATGTACGTATTGTACTTCTACAAGAGATTGGCTAATATTTATTATAAATAATTATTTGTAAAAATAATTATATCTCAATTCTAGTCATAGTGTTTAAATAATTTATGACAAGAAAATAAAAATCAGGTATAATAATGTATCTAAATTACCATATAATTCCTCAGTATCTAAGTATCAAAAAAAAAAAAAAAAAAAAAAAAAAAATATTATGTTAAATTTAATTAATATTCAAATTCTTAACATTTAAAATAATTCTTGCTGTCAGGAAGTTCCAATTAATCTTGTTCTTCTGAATGAAGATTTGGATACACCTTCATCTATCAATTATAAATTAAAATAAAAATCAAAAAATAATCATTAATATGAAATTTCTTTATTTATTGTTGTATTATTTTAAACTTATAATCATTTTGAATATCTAAATAATAAAATCATAATAAATTAACAAACTTTAATCATTTTAATTGAGCTTCTTTTAAATATATTGAATAACTTTTGCTATTAACTAAATAATCTCAAATATTCATTTGATTATTTCAAATAAAATCTATTATTTAGATATGCTACTTATCTTTTTGTACTATTTTCTTACTACTTAATTTATTAAATTCATCAACTAAAAAAAGAAATGTAATTACACATTTATTATAAATAATATAAAAATCATATGATTAATTACCATGAAATTCTTGTTTAATAAATTAATTAATTTACTAATTTAAATTACAATTTAATCTCAAATATCGAATTTTAAAGACAAATAAGAATCAATTCTTTAATCCTGACAAGTAAAAAAGGTCCAAATATGTTCATGATGCAATTATTAATCCTTTGTTAGCCTATTCAGTAACTTCTTGGCAGGATTTAAATAATGTCAAATTATTGTATCTGACATGTTTTTCGTTAGCTAGCCAAAATTTAAAAATATCATTCTCTAATTATTTTCTTCAAAATACAAAATATGGAGAGAATCTTGAAAAAAGGACACCAAAGATAGCCCTGTAAAAAAAGTCAATTCGTTATATATATTCCATCTTTTTTCCGTGAAAGGCTCGTATTTCCGGAATTATATCACAGGATTTATCGAATTATTTACATCTTCTGTGAATGGATCCGTGAAAGGTTTTTACAGAAATAACGGATAAAATTTTTTTATAAGATAGCTTTTCATTAGATTTATTTCTAAATTTACATTTATTTCTTTATAAATAAGTTTGATGATTTAATTGTTCCAATGGAAGATCACTTTTTCCGAACTTCTTTTGAAAATTTGTCACCTCCCCCTGATAAAACTTTCTGAAAAATTTATATGGAGTATTTTATTAAATTGATTTATCAGTTATCCGATAATTCATGTTATTACATTAATAAAGCTATACATTTTTGAAGTAATCCTACATTAACTTACAATAGTCACGTAACGGTGATCACGTGACCATAAATCAAGTGTTATATTTTTTTAGTTTCTTATTTTTTTGTTCCATTTTTTATGTTTTTTAAATCTTTTATGTAAAGTTTTTAACGACCCAAATTGTTTGACCATTCATGTATTTTTCGGAGGTTGATATAGGTTGATGTTAGGGTGGTTTGTTGTGTAGTCCTTCGCTTTGGTACAGACATTTATTCATTTTTTCTTTAAACGTTGCATTTGAGATTGTAACAGATCATTTATCGGAGTTTTTTCAGAATTTTTTTATAAGGGTTTCATAAAAGTCTAATATAATATTATAATATCAGTTTTTACATGTTGAAAGATAAGTTTGTGATAATAAAAGTGTTATCATCTGACAACCTAAATTTCACATTTTGTTATAAAAAAAATCCCACTTAAAAAAAGAAGTTAATGTATGTCATATTTGAGTAACAATTCACGATAAAAAAAACTATCCGACGCTAAATATCAGTGAATTCTAATAAACTATGCTTAATAGGTTATCGTGTGGAAATTTCATAATAAATGTTTTCTATTTTCATCAAATAAATATTTGTTTTTTATTGATCGGCCTTGTGTTTTAATGTTAACTTGTTTATTAAAATTCACACGAAAATGCTAGTGAAATGGGATTCTATTGTCTATCGCATTTAATTTAATTCAGTAAAAAGTGTAAAATCTGTTCTTGAAACTAACTTTGATTAGGGATGCTTTTGTTTTATACTTGTAATACTTTTCACTCACGCATCACATGATATTATTACATTTCCGATTTAATCGAAAAATCGATGTCACGCGATGTGTTTTGTTTATTGTATTACTAATGTGTTTTTAAACAAAAACTAGAATGAAGATCATGTTATTGTTCTTATTTCTGTTAAAAATTTATAGTCATATTACTCATATATATTTATATGCTGTATTATATTTTATTATATTGTATTATATTATATTTTATAAATATTTTTATCTTTTAAATAAAAATTAAAAACCATGGTATTATTTTTTTATATATAAATTTTACGTAAAAGATCGGATCGTAAAACAAAGCAAAATGTTAGTCACGCAAAACTTTGAAAGAACGCTCCCTTTATAGAAAAAAATAATATCCAAATTTTTCCGAAATGTTTGCGGAGTAATTATCAATTTTTGCATCCTTCTAGAATATTAGGTATATAACAAAAATAATTATATTATACCATATAACCAATTACGTATTCTGTTTATTATTAAATTTTTTTTTCATTCATTTTCATTGTTTCTTTTCTTTCTTCTCTCATCCCCCCTTATTTATATACTTTCTTTTTCTTTCACTTTCTCTTTCTTTCATTAATTTTAGATTACGCAATAAAATAGTATCGGGTGATGATCGAAGATTTTTTTTTTGTTTTCCGACACAAATTATCGTTTACCATTTTAGTCAAACATTATCGAATTAAATGGCATTCATATCCCGGTTTTTAATAATGTGAGAATTCCGTTAATAATTTTTCATAACATTTAAAAGGAGCAAATTTCCCACCTACTAAATTATCTAAAAATTTCAAATTTAACAAATTTTATTTCGAACAAAATAATTGATTCAATTAAAAAAAAAAAATGCCTTCCGAATTTTATTGTTATCTAGGCCTTGATTCAAGATCTAGCACGGCGATGGAAGTTAATAATAGTACAAAGAGTTCGGCGAAGCAAGTTAATAATGATAGTCAAGAATACTCAAAATTTTCTAATACTCCACTCAATAAATTGCTACCGAAAAAACACAATGATAGTCAAGAATACTCGGAATTTTCTAATACTCCACTCAATAAATTGCTACCTAAAAAACCGAAACAAGAGCATAAATTCGATGCTAAAAACTCGCGAGCCTGTAGAGCGTGTAAAGAAACAAAAAGAAAAATAAGAAAAATCGGACAAATTAACGTTATCGAGAAATTATAAGAGACTTGTTTTCGATAGATTTATTATTAGTGGTAGAGGAGATATAAATCTCAAAATGAAATATGAAATTTAAGTAACAAAATGAGCTTTAGATTTAAAACAAACATTTTTAAACTTATAAATTTATTCTATTCATAATTCAATATATAATATTTATTTTATAATGTCAAAATAGTATTATTTAGTCGGATTCAAACTAGGATTAAATATTGTAAAAATTATAAATTATTGTACAGTGTGAATTTTATACAGAGTGAACATAGTATATAACGATATTATCATATTCTTTTAATATTTGAAATAAACGATTTCTAAATAATATTTATTTATTTTTTTTTTATTTATTTATATCATTCATTGGACATTATTGAACGTAAGGGATTAAATTATAGAGTTTAGAACCGACATCATATTTAAATGATTACGTAAAATTTAGTTTATTATAATGTAATTAAAATACATTTACAACTTCATTGTAAAAATTAGCTCCTGAAATACGAATCATCCCAGTAAAAAATTATGAGTCATTTCGCTTTTTTTTTTTTTTGAAATTATAATTACGAAAATTTATTCCCTAATTTTACGAAATTTCCTTTCCGACTGAATAATAACAAATCCAAAAAAGGAAATGATATGATAACAAATAGTTTAATAATATTTGATAGTAGGATAAACTTCTTAATAGAGTAAAAAGTGAAAGCGTTTTTTTTGATAGTCAGGAGATAGGCGTATATTTCATTGTCCCCTTTTGGCGCAAACTTTAGAGCTGTTAATGCACCCCTAAATTTTGTTCATTTATTCCAATAAAAGAAAAGCCACAAAGAAATGCGAATCAAATGCAACCAAATTAACGGTGCAACAATGTAACATGATGTATTATATAAATTTGATCCCAATCATAAAAAAAGAAAATATGTATTTTATTTTTAAAGAAATCAATAGCAATAATTAGAGGTCACCGTAAATCATTTAAATACGTTATTTTAAGAGACATGACGAAACGTAACTTAAAATGGCTTAGTTTAATTTTACAAAATTATACATCAATATGAAAAAAAATGTCTTGTGTGTCAGTAAGTACTAAAATTTTTGATTTCTTTATAAGTCTCCTATTTAAATGAAGGGAATCAGCTCAATGAATTTTTATTTGTTAAATTATCGATCCCCTTCGTAATATTTTAAGAATTCAACAATATCTGTGCAGTCTTTTATTGTACTTTATAACACCTATTATTGTGCTTTCCCTGTAAAAATAGTCGGTCCGTTTTTTATATTCCATTTTTTTTTCCGTAAAAAGCTCATATTTCCGGAATCTATCGATTTATTTACATTTTCCGTGAATGGTTCCGTGAAAGGCCCATTTTTACGGAGTTTTTACAGAAATAACGGATAAAATTTTTTAGAGGGTTTGCGTTGATAAATATACAATTATTAATCAATTCTAACATTCTGTTTGGATAGATTTGACCACTACGTGGCCAAATCTTTACCAATAATCTGGATATAATTTATAACTATAATGTTTCTAACTTTTTACGCTTAACTAAGCCAACACATATTTTAAGACAAATTGTAAATGTCTATTTTTTAAAAGAACTAAGTTAATAATTACAAAAATCTATGACCGGTTATATTAATCAGGTATATTTGGGCCGCTGCTTTCTGTCAATTAATGCAAAATACTGTATTTGCTTTATTATATCATGTCTAAGAGTTGATCAGGTATTCTCGTTCTCATTTTCTTATAATTCGAATCTGATAAATAATCAATTGCTAAAATTTATTATTATTAGAAATATGATTATTCGCGGGAATAAATATTTTATAAACAAGTGTACTACACAAGTTAAAGCTGCAAAAAAAGATTATACCATGACAATCCAAACTAATTTGAAAGTATAGCACTAGTAGTGATACTGTATTTGTAAAATTATGAAACGTCAATTCAGATTTTACGATAAGAAACTAATTGCTGTATCTCTTAATGTATCATTATTAAAAGATTTTTTGCTGGGATTAAACAGAACTTTTTATCGTTTTGCTTAAGTTTTAGTTTTTGATTTTTAAGATAATGTATCTTTAACAAATTATACATTTCGTTATACCACTCATTTCTGCTGAACAAGATTTACAGTATATCATTAGAAATGTTCTTATAAAATTCATTAGTATCAAAATTTTCTGATTATCAATATTTTTCAAGTAATAAATGTAAGTAAAAAAGTTGAGCAACGTGCCAACTATCATATGCAATGTACAGTGTAAAAAATTAGAGGGTAAGAAAAATTACGTCATTTCCTAATGATACGTTTTAAAAACTTAATTCTAGCCAGAACCACTAGTATTTTGTAAGGTATTTTTTACAATATTTTAATTTAAAATCTATTGTTTATCGAAAATAATTATAAAAATTAACTAGGAAATAGAAAATACTGCGAAAATTATTAAGCATAGGACCCGAAATATATATTCGGGGTAGGGATACGATAAATGGTCTATCTGGATACGAGAGTATTTTAAGTTGGGTAGGAAATTTGGGAGAGAGTAGTTCAAGGTGTATAGATTGTTCTTATTGGGATTGGGAAAAGGCATCGTTAGGTATACGCATCTTTTTCATATGATAATTTCGGCCAGTACCTAACTAACTTTTCGGCCAGGATTACCTATGAAAGGAAAGATCAACATGATTGTTTTATCACATATTCATCCTCGCCTCGTCTAAACTAAACCATCACTTATGTTAACTTCAGAAAATGCTTTTCGTATGGAAGATTGAAAATCGTCTGATACACCGGGTTTTTTATGTATATTTGGGTCATACTAGCATTCCTAAAACTAGTGAAACGCGTCGATTTAATTAAATATCATGAAAAAAAGGTGCATTTTTAGTAATAACGATAAATAATTGAACGAAGTAACTAACGTAATGACGCAAACACGACCGCTATACACTATAAAAAGGGGTCGCAACTATGTCCCATATACAATGAAACTAGTACAGAGAAAACGGGATGGAATCGTCCATAAAATTATGGGAAGGTGAAAAATTTGAAAAAAAAGCAAGAAATAAAATCAAAAACAATAATCTTTTCTGTACGAAATTCAGGATCCTAAGTGCCTGAGCTGAGAATCGTTGGTGTATGTGTGGAGAGCCCCCTGAATTATTATACACTAAGGCAAATTTTTTAATTTATTATATTTCACATTCATACAAAAATACCAGGCGTAAATACTAATATCAGGTCGAGAAGGTTGAAAATATGAAGTCAAAAAAAATTATTTATAATTAGATGTGACAAGTGACAACCGGGAACTATCGCTTCGGCCGACAGGAGAATTGATAACTTTATCAGTCAAGTTTTATTATTCTTGCAAGCGCATTCAGTTCGTTATTATCTACTATTCTACCCTATAAAATTTTTTTAGAATGAAAACTAAAAAAATGATCATTTATCAGAATTTTACTCAGAAAACTTTTTATAGAGCTAGTAAATCAAAATGACCTCACTTTTATATAAATGTTAAATATTAAATTAAATAAAATATAAAAATGCTATTATAAGCGATTCAAACGAAAATGATTTAGGCATTTAGCAAATGTTAAGATCGTATTTACGTCGTTTCAATATTGCAGAAGTGTTTTTTCTGATCACACATTTTCATTTTATAATTAAATGTCACGAGAATCAATTGTTCAGATTAATTAGTATTTGATACATAAGCTTAATAAGTTTACAGTATGATTTCTCGAATGTCATTTCCCGAATATATCATTTCCCTAAAATTACAGTAATTCTCTTTCCCTAACCGATCTTTAGTGGATTTAATAAATGCTGTATAAAAATTATTTTTTTCAAGATTGATTTTGTTTAATTTAATAAATCACACCTGCCAAAAAAAAAAAAAAAAATTAATTTCTAAAATATTTCCCATGATTTTATGATTTTAGGTTTCTTTTTTAACCCATTCCATCTTGGTTTGGCCATACGGTGTATAAAAAATAATTGATTGCACGAAGATTATTATTTAAAATAAAATAACATTAGTTAGATATCTCCAAGCCAATTCTTTGTAAAATCTGGAATTATTATAATTTTTGGCCAGAGTTATAAGTTACAGTACATGTTACTATATGTCATGTGATTTGTAAATTTTATTTATAATTCTGGCCAAATTTTATAATTCCGGCCTAAATTATATGAATTATTTCTCTTATTTTTATGAAAACTAGGAAGATTACGTTAAGCAAAAAATTAAATTGTAGCCTTAATAA
Source organism: Oehlia diaphana (assembly GCA_003833135.1). Taxonomy (NCBI): domain Eukaryota; kingdom Fungi; phylum Glomeromycota; class Glomeromycetes; order Glomerales; family Glomeraceae; genus Oehlia; species Oehlia diaphana. The sequence goes on along the minus strand of QZLH01000124.1, from coordinate 108,212 downwards.
CAGTTTTAAATAATACTGTTGCTAACTTTCTCTCCGGGTGAAGATCATCTAGGGTGATTTCACCTAGGTCACGATTAATTTATTAAATTTATTAAATTTGAATGGTGTAAATTTTAATATTTAGCACTTCGTAATTTGCATATAAATCCTCTATAAATTTTTTAAAATATTTTGATTGGCTAAATTTTTTTAATATATAATAAACATGCTTAAAATATTTTCAAACTAAAAGTTTATAGCAATTTTATTAATTACTAATAGATTACATGAATCATTGATTGAAAAAAACAAACTCATACTATCCAAAATACTAAATCTTTTGATAGGAATAACAAAAAAAATGAGTCACAATGATAAAGAAAAGAGAATATGTGAAAAAAAGAATGAGGATGAATGAAAAAAAATAGGGAGAGTGAAAGAGAATGAAAGAAACAAAAGGGATTGAAGGAGGAGCAAAGAGGGAGTGAAAGAAATAAAAGGAACGAGAAAGATTAAGTGGGAATGGAAATAACAAAGGATAGTGTAAAGAAACAAAAAGGATGAGGTGGGAATGGGATAAAAACGAAAGGAATGAAGGGTAGTGTAAAGGAACGATGGGAATAAAAAAAAAAAAATGAAAGGAACGAAGAGAAAATAAAGAACAACGGAAAAAACGAAGGAAGGGAAGAATAAAAAAGAAAAAGAAATGAAGAGACGAAAAAAGAACAAAAAATGGAGAAGGGACGAAAATGAGATAAACAGAGACCAAGTAAAAACCAAACCCATAAAATAAAAGAAAATAAAAGAAGAAATAAAGTTAGTAGGGAACGGAAATTACATGCAATAAATAAACGAAAACAAAAAAATAAAAAACATACCTTAGCAGTTGCAGAGAGAACCGAAAGATCTAAAAAGAGTGAAATACAAAATGTAAGAAACAAAATATAAGAATGAAATAAAAAATAAGAAACGGTTATATAGTGCTGGACATATATACCTTAATTGCAAAACCGAAAGGGCCAAAGGACCTAAAAAAACGAAATTAAGTTAGTAGGAAACAAAATGCAATAAGCAAAATAAAAAAAAGAAAACGTACCTTAAGCCGTGCAAAGGAGCGAAAGGCCTAAAGAAAAAAAAGATTGTTTAAAAAAATAATAAACAAACATAAGAAATGATCAGCACATAATTTAGCCAATAAAATTTAAATGAGGTGATATCACCGGGTAAATTATATAAAAATATATAAAATTATCAGGTTAAATCACCCTAGGTGAAAAATTGCTAAATCACCCCGGGTTATAATCATAATATTTTATTCTTTTTTTAAATTTAATTTTTAAAGTTTACAATAAAAAGTTAAAGGGAATTTTTTTTATAAAATTAGTATTGTATATAATACGACCGTAAAATATTAAAATTTATTATCAAACACTTTTACATCTGAAAAAAAAAAAAAATTTAGAAGATTTATTTAATTTAAATTAAATATTCAGCCAGCTAAGCGGTTTTCAGTAAATTTTGCCTGGATTATTACTAAATTATTATGAATTTATGCATCTTGTGTTATCTTTTTATTTTTTGAAAAAATTACTTTTAAAATAAGATTTTTCGAAATTTTTATTATAACGTGATTAATCATACCTAAAGGTAATCTTATAATATTTCGGGTACAATTGGCATCGTAAACATCGTAACTATACATAATTAATAATTACCTTATTTTATACCATACTCAAATATCACACTATATATATTTGCGCAGTCTCCGTCACTAATAAATTGAAGGCATGTGACACGTCACGTGAGTGATAGGCCATTTTCCGCAGAAGGCGCGTCACATCCCACCCCTGCCTTGATCGATACCCCTGCGATATTTATAGTACAAGTATAAAAACCGGTACGCGTTGATCAATATATCACGTGACGTTACACAAATTTCCAAAAAAGGAAATTCTGTTCCTCACGAAAAATGAAATTTTGGGTTACACTAAGTTTCCCAAAAAGGAAATTCTCATGCAGATCATTTAATTCCGGCCGGAATTAAAGATTTATTTAATTCTCTCTATCATGTGTCGTTTTACAAATTTTCAAAAAGGAAAATCTTATGCAAATCACAATTCATTTTCAATAGGAAATTCTTATGCAAATCACAATTCTTAAATCACAAATTTAACTTTTAAAAATACAATATTTAAAATTCTAATAATATTCTATAATAAATACAATTGATTTTTAATAAATAA
>QZLH01000124.1:73719-102436 GCA_003833135.1 Oehlia diaphana | reverse complement strand
AAATTTTGAATATGTATTTTTGCTGGTAAAAAAAAAAAAAAAATAAAAAAAATAAAAAAAAAATTAAACAATCAAAGAAAGGGCGTAAATTTAAATGGATTTAACGCTTATGTCTATCTCAAGATCACGTGATGAAACTTTATTATAAAAAAAATTTCATTTTTTCGAAAAAAATTTATACGAGATTGTTACTAACATTGTTCTCTTCGTGATATTAGGTTTCTTTATTTGGCATTTTATTAGTAGTGAATAAATAAATGGATAAAGTATTAATGAAATTAAGTACAATCTACGCTACAATGAATAAAAAATTGTGTTACGGTGTACATCAAAAAGGGAGTTACGCCTATCGATTAAAAATTAAGTTTTTATTTTGATCATTATTATCCGTTATCATTAGATTTATTATACAATACTGTGAATTTTAATTAGTTACATTAAATTTGTTAATTTGACGTATTCGATTTATTATGTAAGTTATTGAAAACGTTTTCATAGCCAACAGTTAAAATTTATCTTTACTCGTTTTTATGTATTTACGATTCGTATAACCGATAAAGGGAATTTGCGGCAAATTCTTTTTAATCTTACTATTTTAGCATACTAATAAAATATTTGTACGATAAACAACTCACAAATGATGCAATATTTGTAGATCAGTTGATTAAAGAAAGACGTCATATGATGATCCGTTTTTTCAGCCTATGTAATCGAGATTAGATTATGAAGTATAAATACCCTTTTTTTTTTTTTAGGAAAAAAAAAAAAAAATTTATTTGATATTTTGCTCCATTGATACGATGTCGGAAGAACAACAATCATTGTCGCCAAATAATAATTCAACCAATTCGAAATATGGCTCAACATCTAATAAAGACATACATAAACCACCATCTCCTCCAAGTTCACCGCCAGTTTTACACTATCCACCACCTCCACCGACCTTTGGCAAATCTCTTAAAATTATAGCTACCAATTCATGGTTAAACATACTATTAATATTTGTACCACTCGGGTATATAGCTGATGCATTAGAAATGAGTGATACTTGGGTTTTCTTTCTAAACTTTTTTGCTATAATTCCATTGGCTAAATTACTAGAATTTGGAACTGAAGATATTAGTTTGAGAGTTGGTCAGGTAATTTATTTTATTCACAAATAAATTAATTAAAATGTTCAAATCGTTTTAATTTTTAATTATTTTTTCTTATAGACGATCGGTGGTTTGTTAAATGCTACTTTTGGAAATGCTGTAGAATTAATTGTTTCCATAATTGCACTTAAGGAAGGACAAATACGTGTTGTCCAAGCATCAATGCTTGGAGGAATTGTTTCAAATTTATTACTGGTGTTAGGACTGTGCTTTCTTTGTGGAGGATGTTATCATAAAGTGCAAACATTTAATAAGACTGCTGCACAAACAACTTCAAGTTTAATGACTTTAGCATGTATTGGTTTAATTATTCCTGCTGCTTTTAATTTTTCCGTTGATACTACCAAAAATGATCGTCAAGATGAACTTTTAAATTTATCTCACGGAACGGCGATTGTATTACTAATAATTTATGGTCTTTATCTTTTTTTCCAAGTGAGTACATTAAAAGATCTACATTTTATCCTAATCCTTAACTCACTTCCATTTTTGATTCTTAGTTGAAAACCCATGCGGATTTATACGCTGCAGAATCTGAAGAAGAAGAAGACCCTAAATTATCTCCTTTTGTATCGATATTATTATTGGGCGTTGTGACTATTTTTATATCCTTTTCTGCTGATAGTTTAGTTGATTCAATCGAAGGAATTGTTGAATCTTCTGGATTAAGTAGAACATTTGTCGGTTTAATTTTGTTGCCGATTGTTGGTAACGCTGCTGAGGTAGTTATCGTTACTTCGGATTTGTCTCATTTTTCTTTTTTTTTTTTTTTGAATTAACTAAGTGTTATCTTTACTTTAATGTAGAATGTAACAGCTATTACCGCTGCGATGAAAAATAAAATGGACCTTGCTATCAATGTTGCTGCTGGAAGCTCTATGGTAAGTTACTACTAATTACTTATTTCTTTTTTGTACATATTATACGTTAAAGTAAAATTTTTTTTTTTTTAAAAAAAAAAAATTCTTTTAGCAAATCGCACTTTTCATTACACCATTCCTAGTTGTGCTTGGATGGATAATAGGAGTAGACATGTCATTGTATTTCCAATCATTTGAAACTGTCGTGTTATTTATTGCAGTTTTGTTAACTAGTTTCCTCATTCAGGTATTTTATTCGTGTAATTCCTTTCTTAATGATAAGTTTTTTTCGTAAAAATGTAAAAATGTTTTAACAATTTATCATTACCTTTTTTTTTTTAGGATGGTGAATCTAATTGGCTGGAAGGTTTTTTGTTACTTGCCACATATAGTATTGTAGCTTTAGCTTTCTTCTTTTACCCCAATGAAGATTATAATCCCTGAAATGTGATTTCGGTAATGAAATTAATATTTTTAAATTAAAAATTTTCAAACTATATTTATTTTTATGCTTATTTTATATTTTAACGTTAAATAAACATTTTAAAAAAAGTCGTGTAAAAATTGTAAAAAATTATACCAATATTATAATGCTCAGATCTTTCTTTTTTGGTAATGCTGGCCGAAACTATGTAATACCGACCACGGAAATGAAGTGTGGATCCTAATGCTTTTATAAAAATATTTTTTATCAGATATAAATTAGAAGTTGGAACCGGTTTTATTTCCAAAAACCGGTTATATTATCATCCATATCACGTGACTATAAATCCAGTTAAACCCGGTTTCAATATATTGAACCGGTTTAATATAAATAATATAATTTACAAGACTAATATATATATATGTAAAGTAAATAGAAACGTAAATCAACTTAATTAAGTTGAAAGTTGGGCTTTGTTGCAAAAATTACCTTCTTGACCCGTCTCACCTAATCAACACTGCATAAATCATCGCACCCCACTGACTCCCTTGCTATAAAATATTTATTTATATTATGCAGAGGGGTGATGATATGGTTACACAGGTCAAGAAGGTAATTTTTGCGGCTTTGTTAGGCTTGTATTGGCTAGAATGAATGACTTTTTGGTAGTTAATTAAGTTATAGATGAACCATAATTAAAACATCGTTCCTATATATAGTAATTCAGCTTATCAAAGTTCATAATATCATTCAATGAATTAATTTAGCAAAAATCACGTTATTGAGTTGCACATTCGGGGTCCTAACTGTTATCAAATTTATTAAATCTGTGATATGCGTAATACAGTAAGATAGTATGAACGCAAATTTTGTTATAAATATACATTTTATTCTCCGATTTTCATGTGACGTGTCGATCTAATTGTTGTAAATTAAATAACTTTACATTCTCACAATGATTTTCAAGTTATGTCTTAATACTATTACATAATTGGATACCAAACTAATATTTAAACTAATAGAAGATTCTTTTTAGTAAATATGTCATTGAAATTATTTTTTTGGGGGGAGATTTAAAAATGAATTCACATGTATTACAAATGATCTTCATTCGGAGGATTACCATGATAGGTTAAATTCGGATGATCTGCACTATATAACCTAATTACTTATCTTAGGTCATTAAATTTTTCTTTTTCGAAATATTTTTTCGTACAAATTGTAGAAACAATTGTAGTCTTTCTTTCATAAATATGGCAAATAGGAAATCAAACAATAGTAATTATAGTATAACAAATGAAAGCACAAACAGTTCCTGGATACCATCACCTCCGGGTTCACGAGTATCACATACTTTTTCTATAACTTCTACTTCATTTCGATTACTAGAAACGAATTATTTCTATATACTTACTCCATGGATAGCTTTATTATTAGTTTTTATACCACTTGGATACATTGCTCATGCATATAACTGGAGTGATGCTTGGGTTTTTATTCTAAACTTTTTGGCTATAATTCCATTGGCCATATTATTTGAATATGCAATTGATGACATTAGCCTAAGATTTGGTCAGGTAATTAACAGATTAAATTTAGAAATTAAATTTCTTTTGTAGTATGAATAATTTCTCTTTTATTTTTATAGACAATTGGTGACTTGTTACTAGCAACCTTCAGTAATACAGTAGAAATAATTGTTTCTATAACAGCACTTAAAGAGGGACAAATCCGAGTAGTTCAGGACTCGATTCTTGGGTCAATTATTTTAAATTTATTATTAATTTTAGGAATAAGTTTTACAAGAAGAGGAATTTCCAGTAAAACACAAAAATTTAATCAAATTGTCGCGCGAACAAGTTCATCTTTAATGACTTTGGCATGTATTGCTTTAATAATTCCCGCAGCTTTTGTTCGTTCTTTTGGTTCTAATTACAATGTTCATAACGAAAAATTATCATACTTATCTTACGGAACAGCAATGGTTTTATTGATAATTTATATTCTTTATCTTGTGTTTCAAGTAAGTACAATATTACATATGTGATAAAAATTTTTTATCAAACTCATAAATCAACATTCATCGTGTAAAATGTAATTGATTTATTATTTAGTTGAAAACTCATTCGCATATATTTCAAAGACCACATAAAGAAGATAAAGAACCAAAACTACCTCTTATTGTATCATTAATATTATTAGCTACTGTGACTTGTGCTGTAGCATTTTCCGAATATCTAGTTAGTTCAATCGAAGGAATTGTTCACACCTTTGGAATAACCAAAGCCTTTATAGGTTTAATTATATTACCTATCGTTAATAAAGCTTCAGAGGTAATTATTTCCTTCAATTATTATTATTTTTTTCCGAATTAACAAAGTAAGTTTTCCTTCATATATAGCTATTACATACTCTTAGTTCCGCAGCAAATGACGAAATTGATCTAGATTTTGCTATCAGTCTTGCCGCCGGTAGTTCTATGGTAAAATGAATTGCATATCCTTGTTTTAGATTCATTAAAAAACAAAATTCTTTATTCGTTATTTATTTATTACTTTTTAGCATATTGCATTTTTCGTTTCACCATTACTCGTTATACTTGGATGGGTAACGGGTCAAGAGATGACATTAAATTTCCAATCATTTGAAACTGTTGTATTATTCATTTCAGTTTTAATGACATATTATATCATTCAGGTATAATATTATAATATTATATTTACGCGTTTCTTTAATTAATTAAAATTGTATAAAATTAACACCTTTTTTTTTTTAGAATGGTGAATCAAATTGGTTAAAAGGTGTTTTATTCTTAGCCACATATGTTATCATAGCAATAGCTTTCTTTTTTTATCCAGATATACCTTCACAACATCAAATGTAAATCTGGTATTAATATTAAATTAAAATAACCAATACAATTATTAATATAATGAAAATTAGGTATATGTTTATATTTAATTAAAGATGAATCCTTATATTAGAAAGAAATTAAAATACATTTATACATTAGGGACTAGTTATTATATTATTCTAAATTGATCAACAGTATGATAGATTTACAAACATGATGTTTGTAAATCATTATGTCTTCCGTTAACCATTTTAGTAAATTTTACCGAAACTTACATTACATTGTTTTATTTTAATAATTACATAAAAAATCTTATCATTTCTTTTAAAAATGATGTTTTTTTTTTTAAGAATTTCCCCCCTTTTTTTATTTAATGCTGATACTTTACCATATTTAAAAGAATAATGGTAAAAACTTGAATAAACATTATTTCTTAGTAATTACAAAATTCCAATTATAATAAAAAAAAAAAAAGATTTTAATTTAATAATAGTCACTTTTTCTGATAACATATTTTTCTTATTTTAAGCTAAATATATATTTGTAATCACACTTCATTTAAGAAATAATATCTTACAATTTCCTGTGTTATCGATTTTTGGTCAGATTTTTTATTAACCTATTAAATTAGGAATTTCATACAGGTCAATATACAAACAAATAAAATGAAATGAAATGAAACTTGATTTACAATATTAAAATATTTTGTAAACATATATATTTATATATTTAATAATGTCTCATAGATTATTAAAATAAATATTTCTCGTAATAGGAATATTTCCGAACTCCTTACTGTATCTGTCAAATTAATGTTTTCAATTTAGGATCGACATGGACCCAAATATCATCGAATTTTGAATTAGGTATTGATTCGAAAATCGAAATTCTGATTAACTTAGTAAATTATTATTAACGTAATCTATTTGGGTTAGATCACCCTCATCGACAAACTACACATCATATCGTTTCACCGACACTCATTTCACTAATTTTTTCAATTTTATCAATGCAAAACTATTAGTTTTTTTGCTCATCATGGTTAATAAACAACAGATATGAAATTTGAGGTTACATCTAATCATTACTAAATTAGGTGTGACAATACAAAAAAATTTATTTTTATGCAAAAGACATAATAATAATACGTTAATTTTATATTTAATTTTATTATAATATTTTAAATGTCTGTGAGTGCGTCACTTAATTTCATGAATTTAAAAAATTCATTCGAAATTTAGATCATGGCTTAATAGATGAAATTTTGAGTTTATATGATAAAGTGCTACGGAAGGGGATCAGCGTGATCAGTCGGTATTTACGGAAAGGAGTATGGTGATGAGTAGAGTATGGACCTCTATGTGACAGTTTACTCAAGTGATAAATAACATGACGGGCCAAACACATGATTCGGAGTGGGCTGAGATGCTATTCATCACCTGAGTATGGTTCACATAGTTTATGTTACACACTACTAAATATCACATACTCTACTCAGACCCGACCATACTACTTTAATACCGCTTTTTTTTTGAGTGTTACCAGTTCCTACAGTATATCTCGAAATGTTATAATTCGGGAAATCTTATACAGTCAGACCTTAATATGCCGATATTCGATATACTGATATCTAAAAACTTCGATATAACGATGATTTTCATATGGGTCTCAACACATCGTTATATCGGAGTTTGACTGTAATCTGAATCTCATAAGCCTAAAGTATCAAAAAGTAATCCGAACTCCCCGATAGTCATTAAATCATAATACAAAATATCTCACTATTGCTACTTTCATATTTTCCTTCTCAAATCTTCCGATGTTCATTGTAACTGAAGCTATGAATCGGAAAACAAATAACTTAAACAAATAAAATTAAATATTAATAAGTGAATTTAAAATTAAATGAAAATATTTCCCAAACAACATACTAATATATGAAACGTGTCAATTAACTAGTTTTTGATTCTTGAATATTATCATTAATTACTTCGCATTAACATATACGATCATGAGAGATTTTTTCATTAAAGAGTTTTTTTTTTTTTTTTTTTTTGATAAAGAATTTCATTGAATTTTTTCATTGGAGAATTTTAATAGGGAAGATTTTTTTTTTTCTTGATAGATGATTTTTTCTTTATAAAGAATTTCTTTTAAATTATGATAAAAAATTTTTTCTAACAAAATTATCTGTCAAAAAATAATCTTATCAATTAGTTCTGTATTTGAAATGTACTGTACTTGTTATTCACAGCTGATTTCACAATGTATGTTGGAGCACATGGAATTTTTTTACTGATGAAACTTCTTATTTCATTTTTAGAATGCACTTACTGTACGTAAATAATTATCCCCTGATCACTCTTTGATCGGCAAAAGCAAATTTTATATGCATTTATTATTTATAGGAAATTTTGCAGTAAATTCAACTAATGAATATACTATAATAGACGTATAATTCAGAAAGATTTGCATTTCCAAATAAGAAAATTTTTCTTTTCTAGTAGTAATAATAGTTCTGACTTCTGAAGTAGGCCCCCGAGCTATTGTCAAGGTCTTGTTATTAACTTAGAAAGAGTCAAAAAATTATGTATATCATCTCCATTTATGGATAATGCCGACCAACATTACATAATGCCGGCCCTGAAGAAATGTGTAGAGCTAATAGTAAATGTGTGCCGATCTCCATATATTCGGTGTCCTGAAGATTTTTACTCGTTTTTTTAAATGAAAAAATAAAAAAAAAATCAAGCGAAAGAAAATTAGGATTCAACAATAAAATATACTATCTTTATACACTGTGTATTCAGTTAGAATTTGATAATATACTGTATACTCTTACTATTGTGTTATGTCTTTGCTAATTGTTAGTGAGAATAAAAAACTGATAAAAAAGTAAAAAAAAAAAGTAAATTTTATCAAACTATGATCACTTGAATACCCAGCTGACAATCATTTCACGACAGGATCATTTCACAGACAGTTTTGAAATCCTAATCCACTTACCCTAACTTTATCTACCCTAATTCTAACCCTAATCCTAGCCCTAATTTTCTTATCAAACCTAACTCTAGTCCTAAATTCCCTTATCGGTGAGATATAATTGTCGGCGAAACATTTGTCTGATGACCCTGTCGCTGTCGGTGAAATGATTGTCGATGAAATGAATGCGACCCCTGCTGACCTCTATTCGTTACGGACTAATCCATCTATTCAATCGAAGGATGAAAAGATTTTAAGTATCTGAACACTGGTGAAACGATCGTGCAATAAAGTCAGCAGTCACGCTAATTAATGTTATTTTTTTGTCGGTTAATGACTTTAGCACAAAATTCAAAAATTATTTACACGTAAGAATTTATAATTTTGTCGCTTTTGACATTCACATATTCAAATCCCTGAACCAAGAAACCTGGTAAAATATGTTTCTTTTTTTGTCCAAAGAGAAGGATAGAATATACGATATTGTGTTTTAAAATAATTAATGTCACGTGAGATTACTAGTTGTGACGTCATCTTATTAATGTCGCACGAGGTCAAACTATTACTTTGCTCACTAAATTCTATAAAAAAAAATCTTTTTCATTTTTATCAACTCAAAACCCGATCATAAATTCGAACGATCAGAAATGAACAGGCCTATTAGACAAGGAACAAACCCACTAATATCTCGTAAATCAGCAAAAATATTTTTTTAAAAAAAATTAGCAGTGATGATTGACTTGTTCAGTGAATTTTTTGTCCGTGATTGGCTTGTTCAATGAGTTTTTTATCCATCTTTCATGTTATTATCATGACTTTCCCGATGAAGAACATTTTTCTTTACTAGGGTCAGTAGGGTGATCTGGTATTCTGGTTAAAGATTGTAGATTTTTAATATTCTTTTTAAAATTTACTAACCAACAGAAGTTAGTATAGTAACACTAAACCTAATTACTATTACTAAAAAAATAAATAAATGGATAAATTTTTAATTTGGAATTTCGTATTAATTATATAAATTTTGCATTTCAACTTTCAAAGGAGATACATACAAACAGTTTATAATGATCGTATAAATAGAGAACTCATGAGGAATTTGATCACAATCTTTCATTCTTAGTAGTTGTTTGTCACGATATAAATATCAATAAATACAACTGAATGAATAAATATTTTTTTTTAAAAAATATTTGTAAAATAACCATGTCGATGAAATGATTGTCAGTAAGGGAAAGGGAAGGGAAGAAAAACTGAAAGGGAAGAGAAAACGAAAGGGAAAAGGGAAAGGGAAAACGAAGAGGAAAAGGGAAAATGAAAGGGAAAGGGAAACTGAAAGGGAAAATGAAGGGAAAAAGAAAAGTGAGAGAGGGGAAAGAGAAAGAGCAAGGAAATACACAAACATACACACCACCCACACACACAAATCCATGCACAAATAAACCTACACATGCCTAAAGGAAGACGTAAAGAAAAGGGACCTAGGAGACCTAAACATAGAGAAAACAGACCTAAGAAAAGAATATAAAGAAGACCTAAAAAAAATAAGACAAAGATAAAATGATAAAAACTAACATATTTATATTATTTAAAAACTACATCAAGATTATGCGATACAGGTCATTATTTACATGAGCTGGTATGGGTAAATAGTAAGATTTGCCATCTAAAAAATACATTACTTATGAAAAAAAGAATGTTTATTGAATAAATAAATATGTAATAAATATAAAAGATAGACTCAATCGGCGATCTTATCCAATAATAAAGACAAAATAAATCAAAAACCCTAACGAATTATTTTCTTCTCGATTCCATACATGGATAATTCCACTTCATATTTTCAATAATAATGATTTTACGTAAAAATCAACGTAAAATTTACAATTTTGTTCAGATAGTGCCTGATGATTTAGTGATGTCAATATAATTAAGATATACGCACGTATTACTGTCGGCGAGATGAAATAACCGTCAATAGTCGGTGAATTATTTGATGAACGAAAAATTACAATTTTTCAAATGAGACATGTTTAGTTGTTTACCGAAAAGCGATGAAATTTATAAAATTTAATAATCCATTATAAAAAAATATCAGTCACCCATCTAAATATGATGATAATATGATAAATAAATATTATATCAGATATTATAATAATAAAATTATGCGAAATTTCATCTATTATTCACTTTAATATAAATAATGTTATTTGATATTATTGCTATCACTGTCAAGATATTATTACATAGAGAAGTTATTAAATTTGGTTTTCTCAATGTTATTTACACGATTTTACTATGGCAATGCAGATAAAGTAAATACGTTATGATACGTTAATAAAAGTTGAAAGTTAATAACTTTTAGAGGAGCTCGAACAACACCTACATTTTATTACACAACATTAGTACATCGGCTATAACTTTAAGACTATAAAAGTTAATAAAATTTGGTCTTTTCTTAGTAAAAAACTTCTAGGATTCATGTAAGCAAGGCTAGAAATAAATGGATGATCATCTTGACCCAATAAAATTTGCTTCAATCAATCAAAATCCTTGCCTATTAATCTGTCGTTAAATGCGTTCATTCAATCCGAATTCAATATATATATCAAAGACTACGTAGTAATACTATGCAGTATCATGCATAGACTGATGTAGTACATTTCATAATCAGCTTAAAGTTCTTGTATTACCAAAGTGGCTTAAATTTAAAAATACATTTCATTTGAAAGTATTTTTTTATCGCGCTTGTGAAACTATTTATTTTTGTGTTATTGTTCGTTATTGTTCAATCACAAATCACAATAGAAAAAAAAGGATGAAATCGATTATCATTTGCTACATGCGTATATTAGTAAAAAGGAAATTACAATATAATTATCTTATTCTTATTTAAAAAAGAAAGGAGGAAATAAAATATTTTAATCTTTTTTCTTCTCTTGGAAAATGTCATCACAACCATTGATATCAACTCCACCACCTTCACCAACTTTACGTAAATCCCTTAAGACTATATTTACTAATTCAAGGACAAATGTATTGTTAATTTTTGTACCGCTTGGACATATAGCCTTTGGATTAAAATGGAGTAACACTTGGGTTTTCGTTCTAAATTTTCTGGCTATAATACCATTGGCCATGTTGTTTGAATTTGCAGCCGAAAATGATAGCTTGAAAGTCGGTCGGGTATTTATCAAGTATATTTAAGCAAAATCTGCAATATTTTTAACATTAAAAACTCACTTTTTTTTTGCAGTTCTATAGTGATTTCTTAAACGCTACTTTAAGTAATACAGTAGAATCAATTGTTTTCATAGCAGCACTTATAGAAGGACAAATACGTGTAGTTCAGGCTTCAATTCTTGGATCAATTATTTCGAATATATTATTAGTGTTAGGAATGAAGTTTTTTGCGGGAGGATTTTATCATAAAGTACAAACGTTTAATATGACTGCTGCGCAAATGTGTTCAAGTTTAATGGTTTTGGCATGTATTAGTTTAATTATTCCCGCGGCTTTTATTTCCTTTGTTTATTCTGTTGAGAATTCAGACATCATTAACAATGATGATAAAAAATATAAAGAAATTTCAAATCTATCCTACGGAACGGCAATTATTTTGTTGATAATTTATATTCTTTATCTTCTATTTCAAGTGAGTACAACAAAACTTATGATACATGATTTTAATTCTTCTCATCGTATAAAATATAACTTTCTTGGTTTATTAGTTGAAAACTCATCAACAATTATACCAAGACGAATGGGTAATCGAAGATGATGAACAACCTCAATTAGATCTTCGTGTATCGTTGTCGTTATTGGCTGTTGTAATTTTTTTCGTTGCTTTTTCTGCTGAACACTTAGCTGATTCAATCGAAGGAATTGTTGAATCTCATGAGTTAAATAAAACCTTTGTCGGTTTGATTTTAATTCCCAATATTAAAAAAATTTCTGAAGTAATTATCCTCAAATCTGTCGTGAGTTAAATCATTTTTTTTAAAATACCAATTAATTATTACTTTGTATAGATTATATGTATTTTAACTTCAATGAAAAAAGAAGAGGGACTGGATTTTGCTATCCGTAATGCTGTCGACAGTTCGATAGTAAGTAAACCACGAGTGTACATAATCTTACTTTATAATTATTCATAAATCTTTTTAATTTTGCTTTTAAAATTTTTTGCAAATCGCACTTTTCGTTTCGCCATTACTCGTTATACTTGGATGGATAATGGGACAACAAATGACATTGTTTTTCCATACATTCGAAACTATCATTTTATTCGCTTCAGTTATAATGACAAATTATCTTGTTAAGGTATCATGATACGCTTTTATTTATCTTTTCAGTTTAAATTATAAATTAACTACCATATTTCTTTAGGATGGTGAATCAAATTGGCTAAAAGGTGCTATGTTTTTAGCTACGTACGTTATTATAGCTATAGCTACCTACTTTTATCCTAATTGATAAAAACTAAAGTATAAATTAAATAGCGATCAGAAATATGCGAATTTTAATTACCGATATTATTTTTTGAGATACCCAATATTGAAATTCGTATTAGTAGCATTAATTCCTATTAGTCACTACAGTACTGAACTATCATTTCCACGGTGAAAAGCCTGTTAATCTTTATTAAAAATGTTTATAAAATAAAATATTGAAACATATTTAAATAACACTATTCCTCCAAAAGAAAAGAATCGATCTATCAACACGACGATAAGATTACTGACATAAATGTTATCATTATACACGGTCGTCAAGTCATATCGTTATCTTCTATCACTTCATCATTATTACCGTCTCCTTTTTCTTGTGGCCATGTTTAATCCTTTTGACCATTTGAATGATTTGAAGCTTATACTTGAGTGGTCAGATTTGATGTTAACTTTTTCTTCCATATCTTTATCTAGTAAGGGTAAAACGTAAGAATTATTAAAAAGAGGGACAAAAAATAATCAATAAACTGGATCAACTCAGTTTGAGGCCGTATTTATCTTTGATCAACAGACCCTATACGTAAATATTATCATGTATAGAATGTTATAAATATTTTAATTGTCTAATATGTTTTGATTATTAACGATGAAGAAGTTGCTCCAGAACTTCCTTTATCAAGTAAAGGTAGATATCGTTTGACTATCTCAATATAATTATCAACCTAGCCTTAATTTTATTTTTAACGGTTGATGCTTTTTTATAACTGAACGCCCGATGAGTTCAAAATTTGGGCGATACATGCCCAAACTTCCATAACTTCCGTAACTTGACTAAAATCACAAGTAAAATACATAAATTTAGTATCATGCACGTGACAATTTTAGTTTCTCCAAGTTTTGAAAATTTCGCCAAGGTTAAGAGTTTCGAAATGGCCGTAAGCCCGTAACCGAAACTTAAATTGGCGAAACGTTTCGCCAATTGCAAAACAGTTTCTCCCAAAACATTAATGTGTGGATATTTTCTTTTGCATAGGTACTGTATCTCCAAATTATAACTTGAAATGTCTTCATCATTATATAACTTTCTCTTTTATTAACAGACCGCAACTTTACGCAACAAAACTACTGTATATCATCATGATAATCACATTAAAAAAAAAATATTTAATACTTTTTACAATCTTATTATCTTGTTTAAACCTTATTTATTTCTATTACAACGAAAAGAACTAGTGATATTACTATAAAATTATTGTTTCAAAGGTATGGTTATAAGAGATGTTCAAAATGGATACGTAAAATTAAAAGGATAGTCGGCCTGGAGGCTTGCAATTTGTTCGTATGGGTCAGTTGTCCTTGGATTTTAGGTCATTAATTAAAGGGTGTATCTTTATTTTGATGCCGAGTATCTGTGAAGTAGCTTCGTCAGTGACATACTAGGCCTGTTCAATTCTGATCGTTCGGGCTTTTGATCGCAAAATCCATTAATCAATCCTAACATGTGATCAAAATAAAAATTGAGTACCTTTGATCTTTTTTGTGTAATAAAATATTTTTTTTTACAAAATATCAAATAGGCAATATCATAAAAGTTCATTAAAATTTTTAGGACATATATTAAACTTTACTAGGTACCATCCAGACTTCACCAGCCAATATTTGTCGACTCAAAACCCGATCAAAAATCCGAACGATCAGAATTGAACTGGCCTACTATAATCAAATGATCGTCAGCGAAACGGTCAAAAAGGTTCTTTTAATTTTTTTTTAAAATTACGTTAAAAAAAAAATAAGAAAAAATGATAAAAATGATGAAATTTATGATTCATCAATAAAATATCACCCACTTAAAAATCCTTCGTTAAACTTAATCCTGGCCGAAACTAAGAATAAATTTAACCGGTTAATTTTTAACCAAAGTCCAAATTCTAGTTTAAATTTTCTTATTTGTCGCAAAAATCTGCTATTCTATTTATGATTATTGCATGCAAAAACTTGCGGCGCATAATCGGAATCTTCTTTTAAGAAATATTTTATAGAATGCATATTTATTTATTGATTTGGTTAAAAAGAGAGTAAATCATTTGTAGATTTAAAATAGTAATTATTACCGGGAATTTTCAACAGATTGCTCAAAAAGTGTTGGGGTACAGACGAAAAAAACTAATTTCATTGATTATACTTTTTATGCATTTTTACCTTAAATGGTTAAATTAAGAATCATTGTTTCATCGCTTCATTGTTGATTTATTATGCTTAAAACAGGTTTTATTTATGTAATGGGCTAACGGTAAAAGAATTCTGGGAGAGAATATTTTCACAAGTAACTTGCATATAATGTATATGTGTGTACTATTTTTTCTTAGGAAAAAAAAAATGCATATCATATTAAATTTTAAGCTTTTTTTTCTAGCGCAATTAATTATTTTGTTCTTAAGATTGCTGTTATTTTGTCGTAACGTCGTCTTTGCAAAAAGTTTATACTACTAAATCATCATATCTTGGAATTATGTCATTAGAGAGTTTATCGCAGTCGTCAATTAGTTTAACTAGTTCAATTAGAACAGATACACCAATTTTGGGTGTTCCACTTCAATCAACTACAAATAAGACCCTTAAAACTGTACTTAGTGATTCATGGATAAACTTATTATATTTGTTATTTGTTTTTATACCACTTGGATATTTAGCTCATGGATTAAAATGGAACGGCACTTGGATTTTTATTTTAAATTTTTTGGCGATAATTCCATCGACCAGATTAATTGGATTTGTAATTAAAGATATTTGCCTGAGAGCTGGTCAGGTATTTGTAATAAATAGATTAATTAAATTTAAAAAAATTCTCTCGCTAATAATTTTTTTTTTTTTACAGTCGATTGATAGCTTGTTAAATGCTACCTTCGGTAACGCAGTAGAAATAATTGTTTCCATAATAGCACTTAAAGAAGGACAAATAACTGTTGTCCAGGCATTTATTCTTGGATCAATTATTTCAAACTTATTATTAGTATTAGGATTGAGTTTTGTTGCGGGAGGGATTCTTCATAAAAAACAAGGATTTAATAAAACTGCTGCACAAACGAGTTCAAGTTTAATGACCTTAGCATGTATTGGTTTAATCATTCCTGCAGCTTTTATTTCTTTTGTTGATAAAATGAAGACGAGTAGCAATGATATACTACATGAAGTAGAACTTATAAATTTGTCTCGTGGAGCAGCTATTGTTTTATTAATAATTTATATTCTTTATCTTTTATTTCAAGTGAGTAAAACGAATTTATGGCGCAACATTTTATTCTTCCTCACCGTATAAACGTAACTTTCTTGGTTTACTAGTCAAAAACTCATACTCATTTGTACCAAGACGAAGGGGTAATCGAAGATGATGAACAACCACAATTAACTCTTATTGTATCGTTGTTGTTATTGGTTGTTGTAACTGTTGCTATAATTTTTTCTGCCGAATATTTAGTTAATTCAATTGAAGGAATTGGTAATAATTCTGGGTTAAACAAAATATTTGTCAGTCTAATTTTATTGCCGATTGCTACCAATGCTACTGTGGTAATTTTTAAAATTACTTCAAATTTAGTTGAATTTTGTTGAATTTTGGTTTTCTTAATTACTAATGATTTCATCTCATATAGCATACCGTCACTGCCACTACATTAAAAAATGAGATGAATCTCGCTATCAACTATGCCGTTGGAAACTCGATGGTAAGTTACTCTCAATTACTTATTTTCCTATTATATACCGAAAATAAATTTTTAGCTAAATTTTCTTTTAGCAAATCGCACTTTTCGTTTCACCATTACTCGTTATACTTGGGTGGATAATAGGACAACAAATGACGTTATTTTTCCAAACCTTCGAAACTATTGCGTTATTCATTTCAGTTTTGATAACAAATTATCTCATTCAGGTAATAATAACAAGTAATAAACCAAAATTTTCAAATAATATTTACTTGCATTTTTAATTAATATTTGTAATCCTTTTAGGATGGCGAATCAAACTGGTTAGAAGGTACTATGTTACTAGCCACATATATTATTGTATGCTTGGCTTTCTTCTATAACCCTAATAATTCTTAGTTGTGCTTTCGGTGACGCACGCAAGTACAAATACGCACATTTTTATTGAATATGCCAATTTAGTAATTATCACTTTCATAAGGCTAAGTACATTCGTAAGAGATAATAATGACTAAGCCAGCGTTATTGAAAGATGTTTAACAACTGTAAATATTTCCTAAATTATTGCAGTCGCGCGTGAAGTATGAATCAAATAAAATTGAAAACAACGGTAAAATTAAAATTTGTCCAATAATTCAGATTATGGTCTAATAACAAATGCAAACTAAACGTAAACAGTTTCGATTTCCTTGAATATAGTATATATTCTTCATGAATAAATTTGATATTATGATTTATGCCACTTCCCTATAAAAAAAGTTGTCCAATCACTGTTCGGTTTTTGTTCGGAAAATTGACCCGTTCTGAACATTTACTTGACATTTATTGGACATTTATCATGATATTGTACGTTTTTTATGTGGTCGAAAATTCTCAATCTCTGCATCTTGTATCAAATTGTAACAAATATCGTATAATAACGTGCGAGTGTTCAGAAAATCGACCCCATTCCGAATAATATTTATCAGACAAACATTTTTTATAGGGCTTGTATACCGTTAAGGTTATTATTGTTCATTATTACAATATTAACTTTAATAATTATTTTTATTATTATGGCTAAAATATTGGTCCGTATTCCAAGTTTTTCGTAAATGCAGCATATTTGCGGAACTGTGATATAGCGGAAACATTCGCATAAATTTTCAATATTTATCCTAAACCACACTGCGGTGTTTTAACATGTTACTTTGCTTTTTATTCTACTTTATTAGTATTCGTAAGCTGATTATAATGATATAATAATTATATTAATAATATATATAATATTTAATGCTATAGCATATATTATTTTTTTTTTCTCTTTTTCTGACTATTTTCGCGAGTGTTGAACAATTTTAGTTAATAGTCTTGTTTAATTTAGGCCTTAAATTTTTGTAAAAAGGCATAATATGATGTTGAGCACTAGTAATATGTAGTTTATTATAATAACGACCATCATTGTTAATCAAAAGTATAAAGATGTCGATTAGCACGCTTGATCAACAAGGAGTTGAATTAGCACATGATTCGAGTCACTCATTCTAAGTTTTAATTTTGACTTAGTATCGATTCGAATTAGGATGATTTCCCTTAACTACTTCGCAAATCAAAGTTAAAATCAACTTAATTGTTTGTTTTAATGTACTTCAATTCTAAATTTTGATACTCCTTTAAATTTAAATTACGATTTTCTGAAAATCTCGAATTTTTCCATAATTACCAAATTTTATTGCTTATTTTGTTTATTTTGTTTACTTACCCCTCACACTTTCAGAAAATCTGGACGTTAAATAACCATCAGCCTTATAAAAACAGTACGGTAATAATACTACTATGAAAGTCATATCAGTTATTGATAGGATAATTTTTTTTTCTAAAATGCCAAGAATTGCGATTTATTTGCAAGAATAATAATAAAAAAAAAAAAATTTTTTTCGTTTATTAATTTTTTGTCAAATAAAATAAATATTAATATAAATAATAAAAAATATAAACTGATAATTTTAATAATTACTATTTAATTCAAAAACGCCAAACCAATCCAACAAATATGCAATCTATTATGTACGCCGTTAATGGATATATATTAAGGTTTATTATTGTAGATTCGATCAATCATAGAATATTCTCGATTGATACATAATTTTGCAGCTATTCTTAATGCTGTTCTTTGTTCTCTAATGTTTTTCTTTATAGAATATTCCATTTAATTGGACCAAATAATGCAGATCACATGTCAAAATTTCCAGTTTATGTCAATATTAGTATATACTAACTATATTTATTATACCTGGTTTATGGATCAAGGTGATTTTCAATTTACAATATTCCATCGGCAATTATCAACCAATGGATTAATTATTTTACAAGACAATCACTGTTTAATCAAAAGAGTTGTTAAATCCTCTAAATTAAGCATTTCTTTCATATACTGTAGCTTGTAAATTTCATCACTGTTGCAATAAATAGGATGAATAAATTGAGACAAATATTAACAAATAATTATTAATATGACATTTAATCAATATCGTTCAACCCAAATTTCATCCGTGGAAACACGGGTTCAATTCCTGCACTAATGTCTCTTATAGTATTATCTAACGTTTAATTAAAACCAATTCGTTTCAAATAATTAAATTTGGAATGACACTTAATGAGATATTCATGCGTTAAACAAGAAAATACATTTAATATTGGTTCACAACTAATTATCAGATTAATTAGCTGATATTCATTATCATTATCATTTTTGACGCCGTGATCATTTATTAGTATTTTATGCAGTTTGTACACAACGATAGATTATTAACATTTATTATAATTATTATTTTATTTATTTTTGAAATTGAAGATAAAATTACATTTACGTGTCAATTTTCATCCAATAAATTCACTTTTGTCGAAAAATTTGAGTATCATAAAATAATAATGTAAATAATATTATATTTACCTATAAAAAAAATTCTGGAAAAAACTACGATAAATGATCATTTTTTTAGTTTTTATTCCGAAGAAACTCAGACATGTGATCACTTTTCTGAAAAATTTTTTATAAGGTTACACTATACAACAACCTTATTATTAAAGTTAATAACTAGTAGCAGTAACTCCATATTGCAGTTGTCACGATCGTATAAAATTTCACGGGATATCGACATATAATATATGCCAATGGAATTGTCCTTGCTATCCATGAAGATGTTTCTTCGTCAGGAATTATAAATAACTAAATGACCCTTCAAGAAATAAATGGAAAAAATAGATATTTTAAATAAATACACATATTTATTACTTGCAATCATGAATCAAGTAAAATTTGTGACATTTGTGATACAATAAATAATAATATCATAACAAACTTATCATAAATAATGATAAGATACTACTGTCAATAATCAATATATTGTGCGATGGCGTTAAGGCGCCTGTTCACTGATTGACGTAATGTTAATTGTTTAGAAAAAATCGTGAAAAATTGAAAAAATAATTTTGGAAAATATCTTTCTTTGTATGTGCGGAAAACATCAAAAAAGTGTTTATTGTATAATGTGATGTGATACATTCATTTATTGAGTCTTTGTCAATAATAGGGTTTTTATTATAATTACTAAAAGTTCTTTGTATTACTAAATAAAATATTCATAAGTCTAGTTGTAGTTCAATAATAATATTTTTTTTATGTACAAAAAAAAAATACGGTTGCACATTAAAATTTAATTTGTTCGGCTTTTATCGCCCCGTGAAACTATTTATTTTTGTGACATTGCGTATAACTCTAAACTTTTATTATAAGTTTTGAGTTTCTGTTCTTTTTTTTCTAACAAAGAATTTCAAAAAGGTATTAAAAAAAAAAACAATTTTATTTTTTATTCGACGTTTAATTAACGAATAATGAAAAATATAAAATTAAGTATTATTTGTTTGGCGCAAATCTAGAATATTATATTCTGATCGACATTCTTATACCCGGGTATTTCACCATGCGTGTGTATTAAAAAGAATTCTAAAAAAGAATGTTTTCACGTTGTTTAATAATACAATAATTAGTATTAAATAAATTAAATAAATTATTATTTAAATTATATTATATAATATATAATTATATATATACTGTATGTCGATTATACTTTTTAACAAAGAAAAAAGGAAAAATATTTTAATTCTTTTTTTTTTTTATTATTATTATTACACTTCTCTTGAAACATGTCATCAGTGTCGCAGAGAAGCTCATCAAATTCATCACAAAATGATAGGAACACATTAATCCCGCCTCCTCCAAGTTCACCAGTTTTGCATTCTTCATCAGCACCACCGACTTTACTTGAATCCTTTAAGATAATATTCCTCTCTTCATGGATAAATGTACTTTTAATTTTTGTACCTCTTGGATACATAGCATTTGGATTAGAATGGAGTAACACTTCGGTTTTCGTTATAAATTTTTTGGCTATAATTCCATTAGCTAAATTACTTGGATTTGCAACTGAAGATATTAGTTTGAGAGTTGGTCAGGTATTTATCAAGAATATTTAATAAAATTTGCCAAATTTAATATTAAAAACTTTCTTTTTTTTTTGCAGACAATTGGTGGCTTGTTAAATGCTACCTTTGGTAACGCAGTAGAATTAATTGTTTCCATAATAGCACTTAAAGAAGGACAAATACGTGTAGTTCAAGCTTCAATTCTTGGATCAATTATTTCAAATTTATTATTAGTGTTAGGAATGTGTTTTGTTGCGGGAGGATTTTATCATAAAGTACAAAAATTTAATATGACTGCTGCGCAAACGAGTTCAAGTTTAATGGCTTTGGCATGTATTGGTTTAATTATTCCTGCAGCTTTTATGTCTTCTGTTGAACCTCCAGAAATCATTGAAACTGGTGGTGATCATAAAAGTGAACTTTTAAATTTATCCCATGGAACGGCAATTGTTTTGTTGATAATTTACATTCTTTATCTTTTATTCCAAGTGAGTGCAAGAAAAACTTATGAAACATTTTGTTTTTCTTATCGTGTTAAATTTAAATTTTCTTGGTTTATTAGTTGAAAACTCATACGCATTTATACCAAGACGAAGTAGTAATCGAAGATGATGAACAACCACAATTAACTCTTACTGTATCGTTTTTGTTATTGGCTTCTGTAACTGTTGCTGTAGCATTTTCTGCTGAATACTTGGTTGGTTCAATCGAAGGAATTGTTGAAACTTCTGGGTTAAGTAAAACCTTTGTTGGTTTGATTTTATTGCCCATCGTTGGTAACGCCGCCGAGGTAATTATTGTAATTTTGTAGGTCGATTCTCTTCTTTTCTTTATTTTTATTAACAAGTATTTTTCGTTGAGTAGCACGTAACCGCTGTTACCGTTGCAATGAAAAATAAAATGGATCTTGCCATCAATGTTGCCGCTGGCAGTTCTATGGTAAATAATTATGAATTATTATGAGTGTTCTAATATATTTCATTTATTAACTATGAGAATTCCTTTTAGCAAATCGCGCTTTTCGTTTCACCATTACTCGTTATACTCGGATGGATAATAGGGCAACAAATGACATTGTTTTTCCGAACATTCGAAACTATTGTATTGTTCATTTCAGTTTTGATCACAAATTATCTCATTCAGGTATTAAATGATTTTTTTTTATTTACACTTTATTAAAAGAAATTATAATATTTAGGGATAAACTTATTTTTGTTTTTAGGATGGCGAATCAAATTGGTTAGAAGGTGCTATGTTGCTGGCAACATATGTTATTATTGCCTTAGCTTTCTTCTTTTATCCCAATCATAATGAATAATTTAGAATCGTGCACGTCAATTTAAATAATTTTTTTTTGTTCGATTATAATATATTTCCATTATTCATATGACTTTTATGTATATTTATTTCAACTGACATATATAAACAATAACATAATTAATTACATAATTGAATTATTTTACATAAATAATAAGTTTTGTATTGTGTAATTGAAATAGCGCCAAGGATTACACCACTCATGCATTCTGCTATGTTGGACAGCCAATCAACCTTGATAAATAATGGATGACCGGAGTTGCCGTTATAAGGTTCTTATTGGATAGTCATGGTACATATAATGTAAATATATGAGGCAATAAATCTTTTTTTTCTCTACATAATAAAAAAAAAAAATAAACCCCCAAAAACCCTTTTAAAGTTAACATTATTTTCAAAAATTCTTTTTAACTGACCCCAATTGGTTTATAATTCCATTTAACAAATTATGGAACTATTTCTCTACTATATCGGTCGATAAATAAAAATGAAGAAAAAAGGAAATGTGTAACTAATCAAAGTTTATTTTTCTATATTCAGTATTTTAATAAAAATTTTTGTTAACTTGTTAAAGTTAAAAAAAAGGAGTACTTCTAGATTTGTAACCAGGATTTCTCCTTAATTTGTAAATTAACTCTATTTATTAAAGGTGTAACTTGGATTAACTTAAAATAAAATGATTTTATGCAAATTACATCACCCTTAATTTTTTTTAAAAAAAAAAACCATCGTACATATTATTATACTCAATTTATTAACTCGATCAATTATATCAATTATATGTAAATATACAAAATATACAGTATCGATTTTTACAGGACCCGAAATATTGTTTGCGTAAAAAACCAGCCAAAAAAAATCATGAAAATCTTTCCTTTATAGATAATGCCTGGTGGAAAGCTATTACTGTTTTTGGATACTGACCGGAATTATCATAATTCTGGCCCTGAAAAAATGCGGTACAGAATTTTTTTGGCAGCCTCTGACCTTTTTATGTATATTTCGGGGTCTATTGTACAATTCACCGTGGATTATGAACTTTTCGAGTCGGTTAGGCAATAAATATAGAAAAACGCATGTTTTGATGAGTTTAGCACGTTCACTTTATCACGTGAAATATCAAACCTTTCGCACAAAATTCAAATTTGATTTTTTTGAGATCAAGATCAATTCGTTAGATAACTGGTTTAGACTAACTTCTCGTATGTAATCTCCGTAAAAATATAAATGAAAAAATCACCATGGCATAAAAAGTTTAAATAACTGATAAAGTAAAGTAAAGTTTATTAGTTAAATTTAGTGTTACGATCCGGTCATCCGGATGGATTCATCATCCGTTTAATCCGGTCCGTAAATAAATGGATGATTCGGATGACCATCCGGATGAATTTCAATATAAAAATCTGGATGACCGATCCGTAAATAACGGATGGATCCGGATTTATATACAGAAATAGAAAATGACGAATCATTCTGTCTTCATCCAGATCCATTCGAAATCGGATAATTCCGCGGATTGACGGATTGATGGATCGCAACACTACTTAAAATTATTGTCCTTACATTTATTATTATATTAATTTTTTTTTTTTTTTTTTTTTTTTTTTTTGAGGTACAACCACGGCAGTCGAAATCAAGAAATGATTTAAATAGTCCTATTTATATCAGTTTCACTTTGTACGCGCCCACATAAAGGCCAATTTATTCTTATCAAGTAATCTTCGTTCGTTAATCATCGTTATCATCGTCCTTCTTGATGCTTTTCTAACACGTTCATTCGCGTTGAATGAAATGAATAGTACTGTACAATATTATGGTATCATTTTAATAAAAATGAGTAGATGATTATATAATTAAAATGTATTATTATATCTTCACTAGATTTTTGGCCAACAAGGTAATCTTATTATTAGATTCACGTAAACAGTCTATTAAAAATAAATAATAATTTGTTTTCTATGTCCATTTTCTTAATTTCTTATATATGCACATGGATTTTACTAAATTGATAAGAATAATGTCTGCCGTGAACACAGAATTCCTAGTGGATTATCCTCTACGGTATTCGGACTTTTCGCCGAAGTCCATTCCATCGAAACCCATTTCGCTGAAGCACTTTCGCCGAAGGGATGTTTCATCAAAGTGCCATTTCACTGAAATGTCATTTTCCGAATGGCCATTTTACCGAAGGACATTTCACCGAAGCCATTTCGACGAAGGGACTTTTCTTTCTTATAAGACAAACGAATTATTTGTACATTACAAGTCGCGTTTGTTTATTTTATTTAATTAAAGAAAAATTAATTTTATGATTAAGGAATTACGTTAATCATTAGCATTTTCGGCGAAATGTCCTTCGACGAAATGACCTTATCCAACTTGATGGCCAAAAACTTTCATCCTATTCACCAATCATACAGATGGAGGGAATGATTGCTGAAATAAACAGGATCGAGGAAACAGCAATTCAAAGGACTAGAAGTTATTTAAGATGTGCCAACTCTGAAGACCTTTCTTCATGTCTTCCTTCTTTAAGCTTTCATCCTGTCTCTACTAATGCTCACATGAAACCTCTCGTATATTTAACCTGCAAACATATTGTGTATATAAATGCATTGATAATCCACGCAAGTTGTGTCCTAAATGTCCATCAACTGATATGGAACTAGAAGAGGAAGTAGAAATGGATGTTAATGGTGAAGTACAGCCTGATACCAGCAGTAAAAAACGAACCAATGAAGATATGAACGCCAACTTAACTACACCCAAGAAGAAGGCGAAGAAGCTAGTTAGAAGAGAAGATTCGTCCATTTTGAAAAAGCTTATCAAGGAATTGTCCGTTCCAATTCCACAGCAAACGTTCCCCGATATGGATATTGACTCGGTTAATTTTTTGAATTAAATGATAGGATCATCAAAGCTGATGATGATAGAGGATATTGAGTATGTAATAGCTAAAGTTTTAAAAATGGGTCAGTGAAATTTACTGCACCAAATTTTACTCAAGTGTAAACATATGTTCACAGCTACCAAAATTTTTCCAGATTTCAGATAAGCCAAATTTTACTCAAGTGTGATCGCCTGTTCACACTTACCGAGGTTTTTTCATGTTTTAACATTATCTAGACGTGTATGATTATTATTTCCACAAATAAAATCAATATGCTTGTCAATTATTTTTTAACCTGTGTACTCCTATAAATGCTACAGTATATGTCAAATAATTTAGCTATTTATTTCAAGGTGGAATCTTATTGGATGATCATCTCGTGCTTTATGGAAACTCGCCAGCGCCTTGATAGTGCCAGGAAAGTGTTGGGAACTGACTGGGAGCTAGGGTGATACCTGTGATAGATACTTGTTACACACTACTATAACTTAATAAATTATTGTTAAAAACGTTATAATCACTAATTTGTTATAATTCGCCTAAAACATTTTTAAAAGATGGACTTAAATAGTAATGCCTACTTTAAGCTTTATTCATCTGATCGTGATAAAACATATGAAAGAATAGGAAAAACATTAGCCTTTTAGGACATAAACATGATAATGAAACACCAGAAGTGTGGTGCTCTCGTATTCGTGATCCATTTAAAATGTTACTTGAAGAGTACCCAGGAATCTTTTCTAAAAATGGATATATCCAAACGCATGCAAATTCTATGTCACTATCTTACATGCAGATAATCACTTGAAGAGATGTATTAATAGAGATACTTTTCAAACGAACATGCGTACGTGAGTACGTGATATGCAAAATATTTGTGTCGATCACGTACTCGTAGTCACATTTGCACCATAATTAGTTATATTATCGTATCGGTGAAATAAATGTCGGTGAAACTTTTG
The DNA here is from genome assembly GCA_003833135.1 of Oehlia diaphana. Taxonomy (NCBI): domain Eukaryota; kingdom Fungi; phylum Glomeromycota; class Glomeromycetes; order Glomerales; family Glomeraceae; genus Oehlia; species Oehlia diaphana. The sequence goes on along the minus strand of QZLH01000124.1, from coordinate 76,380 downwards.
TCCGTGAAAACAAATACCAGCGTAATTATTATTAATAGTAACATTAACTGTTAATAACATTCGCGAAGCAGATGGTGTTACTGGTCCTCGTATTCTTACATATTTCAGATTGTGTGAGAAATATAACTATAACGGTAATTTACGACAAACAAAATATTTAAAATAATAAATAGATGCACAAAATTATCTCTTTTATGGAACTTTGTACACCGTTTTCTCCAGATAATCTGAACTTAATCTTGAATTATTGTTACAATTTTGATGGACCACTAAAGATGACCACCCAAGATTACACTATAAATTATCTCCCAATTCCACTCCCAATTCCAACTTTTTCAATTATTCATAAAGTTTTTTTTAATATGAATACTTTTAAAGTTTTTTCCGTTTCCTTGGTCCTTTTCTTCGTTTTAATCTCTTCCACAAATGCTCATTTTAGTATTATAAGCCCTCCATTTAGAGGACGTATAGGGGCTAATATGATACAATCTCCTTGCGGCGGCTTTAATGAGGTAAACACCACTGCTATAACGGAATTTCCTCTTACAGGTGAGAATATTCTTTAGAAATTTTATTTCACACGACATTATAAATTATTTAAAAACTTGTTAGTTTGGAAATTTCCTTCTATTTTTTTAAAAATTGACAACTAAAAAAAAATGAGTCTTCACAATCTTGAACTTAATTTCATGTCGGTCCTATATTAATTTATTGTATTTTTTTTTCTTTTTATGTTATGTAGATGGTCATGTAACTACCAGATTCGGAGATGGTAATGGTACTATGATTATCAATTATGCCCCCACTTCCAATGATACTTTCCAACCTGTTTCAGGTATAATAAGTATTTCAATTTCAAATATTTGATTTCATTTTTACTTAAATAAAATACTAAATATATATATTTTTTTTTCACAGAGAATTTCCCAGTTTTTATTGCCGAAGGTGCTGAGGCAAAATATTTTGCTATAAAAGTTGACCTCTCTAAAGCTGGTGCCAAAGTTGGAGATCAAGGAGTACTACAAGGTTTTTACTCGGGAGCGACCAATACGTTGTATGGATGTGCTGATATCAAAATTGTAAATTTTGAAGTTATAGGTGGTGCTGCTAAAAGCGATAATAAATCCAGTGGAGCTTCTATTATTAGTACCTTTGAAGTTGTTTTCTTCACGACCATTTTAGCTTCTTTTATCATTGCTCTTTGATTATAAGACTTTTTTGTATTTCAATCTGTATTTATTTATTTGTATATTTATTCATTTTTTACTAGCCGGTCAATCCCTTTCTTTACAAAAATACTGTATAATAAAAATTTTACTTTGATTTTTTAAACGTGTTATGTGTTTTACAAGTGAGTGGGTTCCGCACGGATCGGATCGGATCGGATCGGATTTAGATAAGATTTGTTCCGATTCGAAATTCGAAAAAAAATTTTGATCCGAATTGAGTCGACGGATCCGAATTGGATAGCTGTTTTCATATTATTCGGGACAAAGTAAAATTTTGAACCCGATATCCGGTTCAGTATGTCGGATGTAGGATTGTCACGTGAATCAAGATTTACTAACCTTTGGCATATATTTGTTTTAATTTTTGTAAAGTAAGTGTATAATGGTGTAGTTAGCCGAAAAATAATTAGCCGCAACGTGATCCGGACCCTGCTCAGGCGTAGATTGTCGTGGAATTCCAGGGGATTTTCTGCGATTAAACCGGGTCCGGATGATCGGCAATCGGGAATTCGGCTCCGTTCTATATTTTTTTTTTAATTTGTCACTTTTTTTTTTTTTTAATTTTTCTTAAAAATTTTTGCTACATTTTTTTTAAGAGGTTTGCTAACTTGCATCCTGGGTTAATTAACCTGGGTTAAATCACCCCCTAAAATTTATATTTTATATCAACATTTTTTTTTAAAAAATTTGTATTATTATTCATTTCACTTTATATAGATTTTATTTATTTGGATATTATAGAGCATAATGACCAAGTTTTTTTACATTTTTGACAATATATCTCAATTTTGATTGTAATCATAATTTACATTTTTTTTTTTTTTTGAAATTTGGGCAAAATTATCCCAATTATATAATTATATAAAATTTACTAGTAGGTTAAATCACCCAAGTTGAATCACCCCGAGTTAAAATTAGTCTTATCCCTTAAACTGTATTGCGGGCAAATTTGCCCGCAATTTCTAAATTAGGATAAATGACCCTATAAAAAATTCTTTAATTTTGGCCAGATCGTCACATAATTTTGCAGCCAAATTGATCTACATTCTGGCCATAAATTGTATAAGTTAGATATGCGGTTGATCATTAAAATTGGATGAGAAATTAACCCGCAAAAATAGTATCGGAATTTTTATATAATGAAATCTAAACATTTCTTACCATATTTTTTTCTCTATTTGAATATTTATCATAACTTTGTATTTTCATTATAAAAATTTTGCATTATAATAAACAAAATAGAGATAAAAAAAATTAATTTTTATGAGTATATAATTAAAATGCGTAATAAAATTTTCATTAAGGTTCTATATAAAGTCAAAATCCTACTTTTAAACATCAAATATCATATTAACAAAAGTTATTTCTCATACCGAATTCTACATATTCTATTAAGCTTTTATATAGCTACAATTAATTATCAATGAAATCG
>QZLH01000124.1:33501-72744 GCA_003833135.1 Oehlia diaphana | reverse complement strand
TTTAATTTTTTGTTATTAATTTTTTGCTACATGTTTTTTTTAATTTTTTGTTATTAATTTTTTGCTACATGTTTTTTTTAATTTTTTTGCTAGATTTTTTTTTTTGATTTTTTTGCTAGATTTTTTTTTTTAATTTTTTTGCTAGATTTTTTTTTTTAATTTTTCGCTACATTTTTTTTTTAATTTTTCGCTACATTTTATTTTTTAATAATATTTGCTACATCTTTTTTTAATTTTTTGCTATATATTTTTTTAATATTTTGCTAGATTTTTTTTTTAATTTTTTGCTAGATTTTTTTTTTAATTTTTTGCTAGATTTTTTTTTTAATTTTTTGCTATATATTTTTTTTAATTTTTTACATTTTTTTAAATATTTGCTACATTTTTTTTTAAAAAAATTTTTGCTATATTTTTTTTTCTAATTTTTAATACAAGTAAAAATATTTAATATTATAAAAACTTTTAATTTCTTTTAATATTTATTTATTAATTGATTTCAAAAAAAAGAAAGGCGCTTATATTCTTTTATATATACAATTAAAATTATGTTTATTTTAGAATGTAGAAAAAAATATTTGCTTAAAATTGCACTTGTGATATAACGTGATAAGAGTATGATTATATGTTCACGTGAAATCTGTACGTCACTGATCACGGGAAGGAAATTTTGCTATATTAAATGATTACTGATTTTTGTATTTTTTTTTTTTTCTCTCTCTCATCAAAGTTCTGTTATATTATATATTTCTTGGATAAAAAAAAAAAAAGAAATTTCTAAATACGCAATGTCTACTCATGATTCCCCCACGTTAGCTGAAATATTTGAAAGGTTGGATGTAGAGGCCGCTGAACGTAAAAACGGGTATGATTTTTTAGGAAATATTGTATGTACTTTTATTAGATTTTTACTAAAACTTTAGATCCATCTTAAGAAAATGAAAATGGGTTTCATCAACGTTATAATCGGTATTCTTGGCACTACTATACTCATCACATATGCAATTTATTCCCCAGAAGATTATAAATTTGTCGAGAAACTTGGAATGATTTGGAATTTGATTTTAATGTCCTTAAGTCGTTGAGTGATTATATGAAGGAGGTTCCTATCAAGGATTACTAAAGGTAAGTTTCGTAACTTTTTAAAATATTTGAATTATTAATAAATTAAATGATAAATTAATGAATATTTTAATAGATAAATCTTTTTTACCAAGCTATATATATATATATATATACAAATATGAAGTTAATAAAATAAAAAAAAAATAATTACAAAATTTTTATCGTTGAACGAATGATTTTCAAAAGATAACGCAACATTACTGTATATAACTAATTTTAATAAACTGCAATAAATTTTATGGGAATCATTTAATATAACTTGTTTTGAAAACTCAACGAACGCATCAGATATTACTGTACTTATTTACGCTTAATCAAAGTTTCTGAAAAATTTATTTTATCGATTCTGCGATTATGTATAGATAATTTTTATAATTTTTTATTTGATCTTTAATTAATATCTAAATGTTATTAAGAAATATTTTTATCCAAAATATTATAACCCGATCTTCTAATACAACTAAAAAATCTCATAAAAGTATCAAAAATATTTTCTTGAATCCTTTAATAACGCCCAAAATTTCCGAACACCGACATAAATGTTACCATTAAAATTAAAGTATTAGGTTTTTTTTTTAAAATATATTCACTGTTATCAGCCATAAGACGCTTTATCAAAGCTTTTTAAATTTATTAAATCCACTAATACAATTGAAACGGATTTATGGCGAGAATAAGTGAATTACATCATAATTATGAGCATCATAATTATGAGAAATTTTTAAATAATTTTTTAGATTCGTTAAAAATTATTTTTGAGGCACACACGCTGCACGCACGCCGCTTATAAGAATTTAATGAAATATGATTACATGAACACAAATAATATTTAAACCACAGATACAGGAAGGGTAATTAAAATATCCGGATAATGTTACGTTATGAGTTAGCAACTGAAACATTGTTGATAATTATCCAATCTTTAATTGTCCAATCAAAATCAAGTTCTGAATTTTATAGTTCATCAAAAATGGAAAAGACAAGAAAAAACCTGTTTGATACAATAAATATTGAGATTTAATTTATTTCCTCCTTTTTTTTTACTCAAAAGATATAATATATATATATTAGGTTTATATGAACGAGAATATTTTCACATGAAGCTTACTCTTAAATCAATATTTTTAAGAGTAACATTATTATTAGAGGAGGATCATTTACATTCAATTTATTTAAGAGGCAGGAGTTAGTCACAGGGGGCTTATTATTTGGTCAATATACAAGTACGTTGCGCTTTTGCGTCCAAATTATTTTTAACACAGAATAAATAATGAAGATGTTTATATAACTATCGTCCAACATTTCACCATTAAAATAATACCAGATCCTGATATTTCAATCAAGAATACAGTAATAGTATAATCCGTAAAATCACGTGCCTTAAGATGCAATCGTATACCAAACCATAGTGATATACTATAAAGATGAAGATGAAAATTATAAAGTTCAAAAATTTTTAAATCTTTCTTGTTTTCTAAATTTTTTAACTTAATTATTCATTTATTTTTTGAAAAAGATTATCGATATTGTTGTATAATTTTGAAAAACAAAATACTTTTTAGAAAGATATCAAGATATGATTTAAAAATAATTACCCATACAAAATTTTTTTAATTGGTTAATTTACCATTACGTTTTTTTTTTTTTGTTTATATTTATATTTTTAGTTAACATTTAAATAAATAAATAAAAATTTTGTTGCTTTCATAACGGAGGAAGAAAGTATCATCCGATCTCCGAATCTCCGAAACTGAGAGAAGATAAAGTTAATTAAAACTGTCAACGCTTATCTTAATTTGAATAAAGTAACTTTTTCGATAAGTTATAATTACATTTTCCAAAAAAAAAAAAAAAAAAATATTTTACAGTAAAATAATTGCAAGCTTCTTAACCTATTTCAGTAAAAAAGCCAAGAGTTTTGTTTTTGTGACGCAACATATAACGCGTTTAAATATACGTTTAAATATGCGATTAAATATACTTAATATACTTTGAATTGTAAACAAATAGTTTAAAGAGAATATTTATGGCATATTTTATCGGTATTAATTTATTAAAATCATATTATTATTGTGGAGATTTCAAACTTCTAATATAGGATCTAGTTTAAATTACAAATATTCCAAAAAAGGTTAGATAGTGCTTAACCAAATGACGTATAAATTGAATTGTACGAACCAATGACTAATCTAAATAGGATAGAATTAGGATTATTGTACAACATATTCTAGGAAAGGTGACACAAGAATTCATCATAGTAATATAAAATTGGTTTACCCGTTACGGCTTAATTTCATAACTTTTTATATATCCATTTATAAAATACATTCCTTAAGTTGGCATTGTAATAATCAATTTGTTGGATCATTCTTCTAAGAGTTTTCTTTATGAATGAATCTATAATTTATTCTAAGAGAAAAACCTATTTTCAGGACATTCGATTTCTTTTTAGAAAAATTTTTTATTTGTGTTGTTCATCACAATAATAATTTACCGGCAATTAATCCAATAATTATTAATAAAAATTTCTTTATTATTTTACATATTTGGTAAACAATCAAACTTTAATCTTTTGACAATCGACTATTTTAATATAAACCAACAGGTTTGATTTTATTATTGTAATATTTATTCATATTATACTTTTTTTTTTTTTATCTTCAAATTTTTATTCGTTCACATAATTCAGCTGGCTTTATAAAAAAAAATTGATTTATATTGTTTTGTGATTTTTTTTTTTTTTATTATTATTAAATGTAAAAAATGTAAAACCCTAATCATTCTCAGTCATTCTGAGAGATAAAATTTTGTAAACAAAAAGCATGTTGATGTATGTTATAATGAATTTTTTTTTTTTTGAATTATTATTCGTTTTATTCGTTTTATTCGTTTAAAAAATTTAAAAAAATAAAAATTTCCTAATTTTATATATTTATTATATAAAAAAAAAAAAAAAAAAATTAAAAAAGTTGCCTTAAAAAGTTTTTCGTTAAAAAAAAAGTCGATAAAGTTTGTGAAATGTTAGAAAAATACGAATGAAAATGAAATATTGGTTTAAAGTTGAAATTTATATACTTTATATACTTAAACTGTATTTAAACTGTACTTGAACTGTACTTAAACTGTACTTAAACTGTACTTAAGCTGTATAATTATTTTATATATTTTACCTTTGTTTATTAAATCAATTGTTCATTATAATTACCATAGTAAATTACTGTTATTGTATTTCGGGAATTTTTGTGATAATATTAATCTTTGTATTGCTTCATAACAACAAACAGGCAATCGAAATTCATCATCCTCCCCTTTGATCCACTTTAGGTAAACAAAAAAATGCAGTATAAATTTCCGTGTAACCAATCACATTTTTGCGCAAAATGTTGCAAGTATTCAAGTATTACAAACCCAACCCCCGTTCCGTTCCCCCTCACATTCCACAATTTAAAACAAATTTTAAACTTGTAATTATAAAGAAGAACATTGTTTGTGTCAAAATTCTTTTAAACAATTGAAATTATTAATATATGATCGGTATTATATATTGATTTTTTAGATTATTTTTGATTAGATTTATTATATAATTTCTGTATATAGAATTGAAAGTACTGTAATATATATGTAACGCTACATTTTTTACAAGCAACTTTTTTTTTTTTTTTTATAAAATCTGTACAAATAAAAAAACTTTTTTAACTAAAAATGTATTTATACCCATTGAATTTAGCCACCGAAAAAAATTTTTTTTTTCTTTTTTCATTATTTCAAATCCTAATTAATTTTTCTCTTTCTTTCTCTTTCTTTTTAACCATCATATATCAATTCCATATAAATTTCACTTTCTTTTTTTGATTTTTATTTTCCTTTAATTCCTTTTTTAATTCTCTTGCATTTTTTGACAACGACAACACAAACTATCTTTTTTACGATATATATATAAATTGCAATTTATTATTATTTTTTTTTTTTTAAAAAAAAAAAAACATTTGTGGAAATGAATTCTTTCATTGCTCTCATCATTACTGTTCTCTTAGCATTCCAGGTAAATTATTATATATCGAACTTACGTAGATAAATCATCGTAATTGACGAAAATAATTATTAATTTAGGTCAACGGAATTTATGGTGATAGTGACATTTATACTGGAATTGCAGAAGTTCCACCTTATAATGGATCATGGTATTTATGTAGTAGTATCAACACTGATTATATGAGTATGTATAAAATTATTATATTATAATTTAAATGGTTGAATAATTAAATTGATTTACCTTTTTACTTTTTAATCATTAGGCTTTTCAGTAAAAGTTTTGGCTGATCAGAAAACTCCAGTAACAGAAGGACTTCCTGGTAAAGCAATTCCAGGAGATCCACCAATGCCATTACCAAAATTTCGACCAGCATTAAACGTATTTCAACTTACGTATAATGCTTTGATGAAATTTATAGATAAGACATCAGTCTCTTTTACTTATATACCATCATTATCATGTTATGAAAAACCTGTACAAGTTTGTGATCAAGATGTGGGCGATTTACCCCTAGAATTTAAAGAGAGTCAATGTCTTTTATTAATAAATCCAACTGCTACCCCTGTCAGATTTAATGCATCAGTCTCTTTTATTAAGAGTGTATTTAATCAAACTTTTACTAGTCCCGAAATACCTGGTGGAACTTCTAACAGTCAAGTTATTAGTTCGGCTACCAATTATAAATTTAAGTATGGAATTGGTAATTTGATGGTTACAATTTTATTTTCAAGTATTTTAATTTCATGGAATTTAATCTAGAAATGTACTTAGAATGTAGAATAATTATGTAAAATTTGAAAGAAAGAAATTTAATTTATTTTAACGCGTTCTTTTGTACATTTTATTTAAAAAATTTCTATACATAAAAGGTGTTTTTATACAGTGTATAATTTTATTTTATTTATTAATTAATTAATTTATTTCTTTTCTTGTAAAAAATTTACTTGTGAGCGTTGGATTTTCTCGTGTTTTTTTTTTTTTTTAGAAACACCTTGTATAATAATATATATGGGTAATATTATATATATGTGACTTTTGAACAAAAGAACGTCTTTTTTTTTTTTTTTTGATCTTTTAACATAATTATTATTTTTTTATATTCATTATTAACATTAAATTTAGCATTTTTTTGCATTATCTTTTTTTTTTTTACGATAATAAAATGGTTGTTTTATTACCTTAACAAAATGTATTATATATTTTTTTTTTTGTACATTTACTGAAGAATAACGATAACGAAAAAAAAAAAAATGTTTAAAAAAAATTTGCACTTTTTTTTGATAAAATACTCGAGAAACAAAATTCGAAAAAAGCCAACCACGTTTTTTTTTTTTGAGATACATTAACGATAATTAGTAATAATTTTAATTAAAAAAAAAAAAATAATAATCTACGCATGCATTTAATATTATTATCCGTTAAAAGTTAATGAAAAAAAAAAAATTTTTTTTTTTTTCATCTCTTTCACTAAACATTTATAGTTTGGTGGACAAACAATAAATTAATTAATGACATGTGAAGTGCAGCGAGCATTTTTTTTTTTTACATAATCATATCTAAGCTATATTAGGAGTTTCTTACTTTTCAATATAAAAAAAATATAGTAATATATAATAAGCGACAATTAAAATACTTAGAATAAGGGGTGAGAATGAAACATGGAATACGTAGAACCATTTTTTTAACTTGTTACAACTGTTACAACTTACAACCAAAAAATATGTATACTTCTACGAATCCTGCAGAAGAATTAAATTTATAATAAATAATAAATAAATAATACTGTAAAATTTAAAAACTGCAAAAAATTAAAATAAATAAAATATTTCTATTCTTATTATTATTATTTTATCGGAAATCTTGACATATTTGGAGAACAAATTATAAAAAAAAAAAAATTTTTTTTACTTAAACAGGAAAATGAAAATAAAAAAGATTTTAAAAATTTTTTTCAAAGAAAGCATACTGTAATTATTGTATGGTTTTTTTTTTGGATCTCGTGACTGCAACATGCCAACGAAAATCTCACGTGTTCAATAATTTTGCATAAATGGAAAAAATAAATAAAAATTAATAAATAAATTAAGGGAAATGTATAATGAAAAAACAATGTAGAATAAAAAAAACTTTGCATTTGCATTATTATTTATCGGAATTCATATAGGTGATCGAACGAGTACTTTGGTACTTTTATCACAACATGCTGGTCATGCTGTACTTTATAAGGATTTGTACAACTTTCTTTCTATTTATAATGTCTTACCAATAATGTTCTAGATTTTTTTTTTTAACAATGATAAATACAATAATATATTTTTAACTACATTAATTACATTTTAGTAAAACTCCGTTAAATTTATTTAGCGTTTCAATCAAATCATAGGCGGATTTCTTATATAATTCCATTATTTATTCAAATTCAAACATACGTTCAAAATATTCTATTCATTGTTACATTGATATTTTCCGGCCTGAAAAATCGCACCAATTAAAATATGTTTTACTAAGACTGTCGCAACACTGTCGCAACTCATAATCTAAAATTTCGCTTAAAAAAATAAAATGGAAGACTTGGTTAAAAGATTTTTCTTTTATGGAGGCATGTACTTAGCTAGAGAAATCAAATGATTCTATGTCTTGCGTATATAAAACATTTAGGAATTTGTTTTGTAAAAAAGGCAGAATTTATTATATATTATTCTATTTGGGCTGCGGTAATACTGCGGATTAACCTGAGTATGGTACAGTATATAGGTAGATATGTGGCCGCAACTAGGCCTTACTAATGCAATTCGCAACCGCCGTATTTTCAAAAAAAGCAGTTGAGGCGTCAACCTTATATATAGGTAACCTATAATCCTATCTTAATTTTGAGCAATATTAATAATATATAAAATAATTTCTTTTTTTTGATAAAAGGATGATTACAATATCGTGCGACTTTACTAACTTCTAGATTCTTCGAAAACGCAATTGGTGCACATACAAATTCTACCAATATTTTGATTATCTCCTTCCTATCCATGCTGTAATATTAAGAAATGATCAATAAAAAATTGCGTTTTTAATTACGTTTTATCATTATCAAAAATAGCGCGAAAAAATCTTACCAAAATGTATGTACAAATTTTTTATCTCATTAAAATATTAAGAATAAACGTAATATTTAAATTACATTATATATAATTAGCAGAAATGGAATGATATTTAGTTGAGGACAAGCTAAAAGTCTATCAGTAGTTAATAATTGGATAGTATTCATTATTCAAAGACCATAAGTCGATCAACTTTATCATATATATGTACTTGATTCTCGTATTCCTGTCGTAAACCTATTATGTATCCAGGGTGTCGCCCACAAATCCTTAAAATTTTCCCGTGGTATAAACTAGTTATTTCACGGATCAGCCTTACCATCACGTTCCCGTGAAATAACTATTACTTGTTATTTACTAGATTAATCTATTTTGATATGTGATCAACTAACAATTATTGGTTTTGCAACATAAAAGGAAGAAATTTGAAAAGAGGCCAAACAGCCCGCAGTTATAATTTTTTGCTATTGAATCTTTTTGTCAATAATATAAACTTCAACGCATCTAATGGCGAATCCTAAATTAACAATCGATTTTAAATCAGCATTTTATCGTCATTTAAAAAAGAATAAAAATATTGTATGGATTTACATGTAAGTTATATTTTTTTATTGTCGAAATAAGTATTATCTTGTTAAGGTAAAGTAAGCACAATAATAATTTTAAACGTAGTAAGTTAGATCAACAGAGAAGTTATTATTTACGAGCGGGGTGTTGGAAAAATATTATCGTAAATGAATATTCTTGCTCCAGTTGAATAGTGCGGTTGATTGATGATAATTATTGTATATTTTTGGCTTACTCTATTAATCAGGTTGAAGTATATAGGAACTGAAGAGGACAGAAGAGCTATCAATACTCGCTCAAAAAAAAATTAATAAGTGGTTGTAGTCGATTATAGTAAAAAAAAATGCTGTTGATATAATTGATTATGGTATTGTATTAAAATTTGATAGAACTTGGATATTATATATCAGATATGTCCGGATGTCCGTACGACACTTCGGACTTAATAACGGTTTCCATTTCTAGAATTTTATGTAGAGGAGTGTAAAAATATTTCGAATTTTATAAAATTTGACTACGTTAGTACGATATTTTTTCTAACTATCGAATTTTTATTTATTATTTATGAATATATTATTTATATTTTTAAAAAATCAAATCCTTATTAATGATAACCGTGATCATTTTGAAATATGACTAATTTAACTTATTGAAATTCCGAAATGATATTTTAAAATTATGAATTTTAGTAATAAATAAAATCGGCTTGTGATTGGGATTCCTTAATATACAGTGGGGGTGTACGATATTAATGTACGATCTGGCCGGAGTTAACGTTAACGCTATCACGTGCAAGTGCATAACTCCTAAACTCGGGCCAGTTTGTACGTTAATATTGTACACCCCTACTGTACGTTAAGGACGCCCCTTGTGATTATCGGTAGTTTAAATTGAAAATCATGATTAAAATTGAAATCACGCGCAAAATATTAGGTTGTGGCTTTTAATTATATATTACTTAAGCTTGTGCAACAAAAAAAAATATATTTATACACTCATTCCTATATATTTTTTCTCACGCAAATAAATTTTTTTTCACGCAAATAAATTATTTTTTTCATGAACGAGCTTATTGTAACGTTAAGCCTTATTGTAACGATAGGTTTTGAAAGAAGAATAAAGAAGCTTCAGTAGTGAACGGTACAACTAAGAATACACTACTTTTCGCGAATAATATGGGTATACCATTTAATCAGACAAGAAGATCAGTGCTAATGAAGTGGCTTCCTTGTCTCCCACGGTTTTCTTCTTCAAAAGTTGAAATTTTTGGCTTCATTAACTTCGATATATAAAGAATTTTAGAAGTATGAAAAAAGTAGAAAGGTGAGAAATGTTAGACTAGACTAACCTACTCAAGTGAAGTCAACCAATGGACCTGGTCATTAAAAATAACAAGTGGATGCAATGATAAGAGGAGTTACGGCAACTCTATTGAGCTGGCAGGTCTATAAACCTATAATGGATACTGCCTCACGTCTATTTTAATGATGTCTAGGAGAGAAGTTGGTGGTGTGAAGCAATGACCTATTGCTGTGTCTTTGTCAGGTCACTTGATTAATCATGAGACTAGGTGCCGCTGTTTACCAACTTTTGGGAGACTGTGAAGCTACTACGTTACGCTCACTTAGCTGGCTAACTCTATTTACTTTTTTTTTTTAACCTAATTTAGATTCATCAACAAAGGTAAAGGCAGAAATAAGATCATTAAAACCATCTAACCAGACAAGAAAGATCAGCGCTAATGACTTTTGGATTGACTTCCTTGTCTTCACGTTTTCCTTCTTCAAGAATTGAAATTTTTGGCTTCATTAACTTCGATATATAAAGAATTTTAGAAGTATGAAAAGAATAGAAAGGTGAGAAATGTTAGAATAGACTAACCTACTCAAGTGAAGTCAACCAATGGACCTGGTTATTAAAAAGAACAAGTGGATGCAATGATAAGAGGAGTTACGGCAACTCTATTGAGCTGGCAGGTCTATAAACCTATAATGGATACTGCCTCACGTCTATTTTAATGATGTCTAGGAGAGAAGTTGGTTGTGTGAAGCAATGACCTATTGCTGCGTCTTTGTCAGATCACTTGATTAATCATGAGACTAGGTGCCGCTGTTTACCAACTTTTGGGGAGACTGTGAAGCTACTACGTTACGCTCACTTAGTTGGCTAACTCTATTTACTTTTTTTTTTTTTAACCTAATTTAGATTCATCAACAAAGGTAAAGGCAGAAATAAGATCATTAAAACCATCTAACCAGACAAGAAAGATCAGTGCTGATGATTTATGGAGTGGATCCCACGTTTTCCTTTCTTCAAGAGTTGAAGGAATTTAAAACAATATTTAATACCGTAATAATTAGGTTAAAGTGATAATAATAGCATCACAAAGTTGCTAACTACAACTTATGTAACTTATGTCTAATATTGGCAAATTCACAGTAGAAACATTTAAAATACCAAAAACCCGTAACGGCCGTATTAGTGCCGCTGTCGCAACCTGTCATTAAATCATTAAATGGGCACCCGGAAAAGCTACTTGGGATCGAATGTATACATTCGTATAATGCGTTCATGAAGGAGATGCAATACATCAATATCAAACAAGATCGATCCAATTCCCTAGAGTTTCAAGGCCACCATTATGAAAGACGGGATTATTTGAAAGTTAAATAATGATAAATCCAGCTTACTCCTTGATCTGACCGAATTACTGTGATTGAACAAGCGTCACACTTATATTTTTTTTCCTTGATATTTTTTAAATAAAATTTTAACTCTCTTTAATAATATTGATGCTGTATTATTAATTTGTCATAAGATTTCTCACAATGGTATAACTTTGACTTTGCGGGTTAAGAAATTTTCCCGATATTTACCTTAAATCAGTTAATTACTGTTTTAAGAAAGGCAAATATTAAATAATAATAATAAATAATAATTAAGTCGGTTATCGCCCAACTTTATACATTTTTAGTAACGATCATCATTCATATCAAGCGTTAAATTAAATTTTCCTCGATTATTAATCATTGTGCATTTCATTCGATTATTAATCATTATGCACTATGATAATTAAATTTCATTACTTATAGATTATCCTACTATGAATTTCTAATTACTGTTAATAAATAGTAGTAATGACTAAAGTAAAAAGTTTTCTATCACGGACCCTTATAACCTTTTTGAGAAATGAAGCGAAAAATTCTCTTTTCAAAGACCGTCGCGACAGTGTTTAGTTATACAAATTTTGGTATAATTGGTAATATAAATATACAAGCATAGTAACTTTGTGGAAAATTTAAAAGATTTAGTAGGTTATATCGTTCTTTATCATCAACATCGGAATAATTATAAATTAATATCTTGAATACCTTGTATAAACCTATTGGCTCTTTAGAGAACTTGTTAAATTGAACATATTGGTCTTTTTGAATGGTCAAAAAAAATCCTTAACGTGCTTATTAAAGTTAATCCAAGACGTCCTTTTGAAACTAGTTTTACGGTTTTTGGTTCTTGCATATACTGTATGAGTTCATCCTTATTTATCGTTAAAATATAATTATTTATATCAATAGTTAATTAATTAATAATTTTGATCGTAATCGGCAACACGGTAACACTATTACGTAATCTAGGAATTTATAAAGTCGCACATAACATATCGGCTATATCGGCAATCCTCATCCCGGAAATTGATCATATTTAAATGAACAAAATTCCTAAAAATTTTATCCCTTAATCGTAAAAATGGCCCTTCCTCTTCGTGAACTTGGGAAAACTGGTGTAAAAATTCCTGCAATCGGTTTTGGATGTATGGTATGTTTTATAATAATCGAAAAAAAAAATTAAAAATATTTTAATTGATCACGTTCTTAATAATTAACTTATTCTAAATAAAAGGGTATGAGTGATTTTTACGGTTCATCTGATGAACAAGAAAATATTAAAGTTTTGAATCGAACATTGGAATTAGGATGTAACTTTTGGGATACTTCCGTTCGTATCTAAAAAAAATTATCTTTTTTAATGTATAAAAAGATTTTTTTTTTAAAATCAAATAATTATTTTTTATGCAAAAAAGGATGCATATGGGAGTGGTGCGAATGAGATTCTCATTTCAAAAGTTCTTAAAGATCGCCGTGATGATGTTTTTATTTGTACAAAGTTTGGTATAGTTCGAGATCCAAATGTTCAAAATTCAAATGTATCGGGTAAACCTGAATATGTTCGTAAAGCTTGTGATATTTCTCTGAAAAGATTGGGAATAGATTGCATCGATCTTTATTATCAACATCGCGTGGATCCTGATACGTAAGTATAAATCAGTATTTTTTTTTTTTTAGAGTTGAATAAATAATTAATATATCGAATACCTTTTTATAG
The DNA here is from genome assembly GCA_003833135.1 of Oehlia diaphana. Lineage (NCBI taxonomy): Eukaryota > Fungi > Glomeromycota > Glomeromycetes > Glomerales > Glomeraceae > Oehlia > Oehlia diaphana. Next base: position 59,544 of record QZLH01000124.1, on the reverse strand, counting down.
ACCCATTGAAGATACTGTTGGTGCTTTAGCAGAACTTGTTAAAGAAGGAAAAGTTAAATATATCGGTCTCTCTGAATGTTCTGCGGCAACTCTTAGACGTGCTCATAAAGTTCACCCTATTGCCGCTGTTCAAGTAAATATACATATATAAATTGTTTTTTCGAAAAAAATAATATATATATATATTTAAATTCGCGCTTTATTAGACCGAATATAGTCCTTGGTCTCTTGATATTGAGACAAATGGAATTATGGAGGCTTGTAAAGAATTAGGTATTACTATAGTAGCTTATGGTTCACTTGGACGTGGGTTCTTAACAGTATTTATCATTTAGATATTTTGATGATATGATTTTTTTTATTAGAAGAACTTTTAATTAATAAATTTTTTTTTTTTTTAATTTTTAGGGAAAATATAGATCTATCGATGATTTTGAACCGGGAGATATTAGGAGAACTCATCCTCGTTTTCAACCTGAAAATTTTGCTAAAAATCTAAAACTTGCAGATAAATTTGCTGAATTTGCAAGTAAAAAAGGCATAACAGCAGGTCAACTTTGTTTGGCTTGGGTTCTAGCTCAGGTAAAAATATAATCCAATAATTTTATTCTTTCTTAGTACAAATATGTTAATAATAATTTACGTTCTTATAGAGTGATAATATTGTTACTATTCCTGGTACGAGAAGTATTAAATATTTAGAAGAAAATCTTGAAGCAGCAAAAGTTCAACTTAATCCCGAAGAATTATCTGAAATTAGGCAAATAATTGATTCTTTTGAAATTAGTGGTGAAAGATATACTTCTATGGGTATGAAGGTAAGTAATCATATAAAATAATAATATTATGATAATTCCTTTAAAATAATATAATTAAATATTAATTTTTGATTTTTTTTTTTAAAAAAAAAATTCAGCTTTTGAATTTATAAAAACAAACGAATAATTAATAATTATATAGTATTTAATATGTATTTATGTATGATATTAACATTTTGATGTATTAAGAATATTATAATATAAGTAAAAAAGAATATATTTATGAAAATTTTCCATTTTTAAAGTATATGAATAATATAATTATTGTATTTACGTGCCAATTAAAGATAAATTGATTTATCAAATGTTTATGATGTGAATCAAGTGAACTTGCGATGAATATGACAATATAACGAATATCAAGATTCCCATTCTAAAGAAACGAAGAAATGCCATATTCTAATATTTCTGGGTTTCAACGTACCTTATTTCTTCATCATCATATGATTGATCGATATTTTTGATAAGGAACTTTCGGTTTACCTTTACAGTATAGTACTGATTGACTTTAGCAAGTTGGAATATCTGATCTTCGCCCTATAAATAATATGAATAATAATATGAAAATATGAATGTATAAAATCGTGTCCAAGATAATATAACTATTTTGCTTTTTTTTATTACTCTTGATTGGCGGAGTCTCCACATCATTAAGCTTCACTAGCTTCCGAGCACGATCGGATTTTAACCAATCGAGTTTAATATTATTATAACATATCGTTTGTACAGAATCAGTAGTTAAGTAATAGTTATTTCAGGAAAGTCGTAGATTATCACGGCGGAGCCGTGTTGATAATAAAATCAAGGCTGTTCCATGAACTAACGTCCGTATACAGTTTTAAACTACCGATAGATTTTTTTAGTTTTATATATATACATATATACTTTTAAACAAGCATTGCCCATAAAAATATAAATACGGACGACTATTAGGAAACTCCAATTTATCTAATAAAAGATGGGTAATAAAAAAATACAGGCAGACCTCTATCTACCGATACTTGTTTTGATCGAAGTAGATAGGCGAGTTCCATATTATTCTCTTCGTTATTAAGATATTATATGAATATGATCAATGAATTTTCGCTGAGAAAAAGTAGTATCTTACACTTTGAATTGCTTGAGCAATGAGAAAGCACTTATGCCTCGATGTACATTGATACCATTATAATGTAATAAAGCAAACACGTTTATGTATCAGGCTTGATGTGGACAAAAAATGCAGTGAAAAACCTTTTCGGCTGTTTCGTTATTAAGCAGTATAATGATTTCTGGACATGAATGAAGTGAGTGGGCAAGGTTGCGTAAAATTGCATGCCAGTGATTTCACTTTATAAATCAAACACGTCATACCACCTGCACACAACATATTCTTCAAAATTTATTGATACAAAATCATAGCAAATGATTTTTATACAAATACACAATAAAGCTTATTTTTTCGATTTTTTAAAAGCTCAATAGGACATACCGTTAATGTTCTTGGTATTAATATAATGAATTAATATAATGAATGAACGTGACCTTTCCATATTCTAATGAAGGAGTTCCTTTATCTGGGAAGAATCCGCATATATGATATTTGTTCAAGTGATGTAGTACTACTACCAGTATGGCGCTTTCTGTATTTGAAATCTTTAGCGATTATAAATGCAAATCGTGATCAATTCATTATTGTTGACTAAAATTATTTTTGACTAAAAAAAATTTACTGCCAATGAGATTGTTGCTATATCGATCACCATTTTTGTCGTCAGGAATGCCCAGGAACAATTCATAAATATTATGGCATCAGATCGCCTGATTGTCGCAGAAGATAGTTTAATAACATACTATATCAATATAATCTCTCAAATTTATATTTAATGATAATATGCTTGCTTCGGTCGGACCTCCTTTGCTTCGTAATTGTTGATTTATCCGATTTTCGTGTTTTAACTATACCTATTATTAAAAAAAAAAAATTTTTAAAAAAGATTTATAGTGATCTATTGGCATTATTAAAAAAATAAATCAGAAAATTTTATTTATACAATCTTTATTGCATGGTGTGTTACCAAGAGGTTTGAATTTCGAGCTTAGTATTGGTACATCTTCTACTATTCAACTTAGGTCTGCCTCTTTTTTGAATTTGTAATTTTCTAATTAATAATTTGATCGTATCTGTAACAAATATTGTGGTAATCGTTCAATGGATAATTTGTATTGTACGGTAGTATCATGATGTATTGCAACGCAACACTATTTACGTAATCTAGAAGTATACTAGTCAATTCTAAAATTATTTATAAGGTTGCACATAGTTCATTTTTCGGCAATCATCATCCCCGCATATTTAAATGATTTTACTCCTTAATCGCAAAAATGGCCCTTTCTCTTTGTGAGCTTGAAAAAACTGGTGTAAAATTCCCGTAATTGGCTTGAGATGTATGGTATGTTTATAATAATCAAATAAAATTACCTTCATTTACCTGATAATTAAAACAGTACAAGCGTTCAGTTTAAAATAACACTAAAAATTTTCCTTTTCGATTCTAAATAATAGGGTATGAGTGATTTTTACGGTTCATCGGTTCATTGACGAACAAGAAATATTAAATTTTGAATCGAGCATTAATATTACTATTAGGATGTAACTTTTGAGATACTTCCGTTCGTATCTAAAAATTTTCCAACTTTTAATGCATAAAAAGAGTTTTTAAAATATAACTAACCTATGATTTTTATGTAAAAAGGATGCGTATGGGTGTGGTGCAGACGAGATTCCATTTCAGGAATTCTTAAGGACTGTCGTGACGAGGCGTTTGTTTATAATTTTTTGGTATAATTCGAGATCAAAATCCAAATGTTGGCATATGTTCATAAAGCTTGTAAAAGATTGCATCGATCTTTATAATCAACATCGTGTGGATCCTGAAACGTAAGTATAAACTAGGATTTTATTTTTTTAAAAGTTGAAATAAATAATTAATAATTCGAATATCTTGTTTATAGACCTATTGAAAATACTCTTGGCGCTTTAGCAGAACTTGTTAAGGGAAAGGTAAATAAATTGATCTTTCCGGATGTTCTGCAACAATACTTTCGTGTTCATAAAATTCATCTTATTGCCGCGTTCAAAATACTTAAATACGCTTTATTAGATTGAATATGGAATTACGGAAACTTCATAAATTACTATGGGTAATACTTAATTCCTTGAGATGGATTCCTAATAATATTTATTTAATGATATCAGATATAGATTAATTAATATTTTATTATTATTATCATTAATTTTAGGGAAATATTGATTTTGAATTGGGAGATGTTAGAAGAACTTATCCTTGTTTTCAACCTGAAAATTTTGCTAAAAATCTAGAACTTGCAGATAAATTATGTGAATTTGCAGGTAAGAAAGGCTTAACAACAGGCTAACTTGGTTCTAGTTCAGGTAAATTATAATTCAATAATTCTATTCTTTCCTAATTTTAAATATATTAATAATAACCTACGTTCTTTTTTTTATAGAATGATAATATCGTTACTATTCCTGATACGAAAAAAATTAAATATTTAGGAAAATCTTGAAGTAGCAAAAGTTCAACTTAGTTCCGAAGAATTATCGAAATTAGGCAAATAATTAATTCTTTTGAAATTATTGGTGAAAGATATACCGCTACTAAGAAATTAGTGAATGTATAAAAAGAATTAGACGTACTAAGAAGTAAGAATATTATAATAAATAGAAAAGAAAATATTCATGAAATTTTATAAAAATGGAAGTATATGAATTACAAATACTGTGTTTATGCGCTTGTATTTTTTGAGTTTCAAATACCTTATTATCGATCGACATTTTTGAAGAGCAGGTTTAAGAAACGTGACATCATGTGATACTAATGAGATATAAAAACGTGGCAAGATGATTTCTCGAAGTTTAAGACTCATCACAACAGCATATAGGTATAAAATATGTCAACAACATAGCTAATTTTTTTTTTCGTGCTCTAAAGTATTTTTATCTTTTATCTGAACACAGTCTTCTACTTCCAATTCCTCCAATCCCTTCCCTTCAGACGGAGAGAAAAGATCGGACTTACGTGCTGGATAATATAAAAAAAGATCACAAAAACGTGGCGAAATCGGGAACTTTTAGTTCTAGTGACACTCACAGTTACTCCTAGTTTAGTGATACTCTTAGTCCACAGTAATGAACCACTTTGTTCGACGCTTGAGTGCAAGCTGTAATTTTTAGTTCTACAGTGACGAACTCTATGGTTCGATACAAATGTACTAAATGTTATTTTATATTGCTAATACTGTAGAAATACACTGAAGAATCTGAAGAACAGTAATATGAAACTGCTTACACTTTCAGATTAAGTCGTTACAGGTAATGATTATTATCTGGTATGCGTTGAAAATTTTCAGACTTATATTTTCTTTTAATTTAAGTACTGTAAGGCAATAAATGGCGCGACAGGAAATACTGTGACACAAATTATAGTTAATAATGGAGAAGCTCTGACTAGTTCTAAAATTTATAGTAAGTATGATGATAAATTTGATAAATTTGGACTAGTAGTATGAGAAATTAATATGCGATCTTTTTATTTTTCCATCGGAGGATGATGATAAAGTTCCCGATGATATTAAAGCATGGTTCCTGAATCTGTCAAAAGATTCCTTGAATCTCGCATTAAAATTTAATGAATCAGATGTTATAAAGATCCGAGAACAAGATCTTACGAGTAGGGCCTTTCTCTGAGAAACTAACCCGTAAACCTGGACTTTACGAACTTAAACCAAGTCCAGCAGAAGCAATTATGAAGTTGAAGAGCTCAATGAAAAGCTGGATAAGTAATTAGAGATTATATGAGGGATTCGTTACGCCATGATGTTGTCATTTGCCATTCCTCTTTACTTTTAAGCAAAGGAATCAGCAAGAAAATTATAATGATAATAATATAGGAAAGATTGTAACTACCATTATCAAATTAATCAAATTAATCAACCTCGCTCTGATCTAATACCTCATTTATAAACAAGCCTTGACGAACATTTCTCATCATGTAAAAAAATGTCATCTACCAACTAGACTGAACCATCTTTTCATCAACGAACGCAAACAATGAAATATTGAATGTCTTTCATCAAAACGAAGAAAACATTTGGGTGGATATTGCTGGGCTATGCATATCTCAATCGAGTGGATCAACTAAGCTGGAATTCCAAAAATTCCCGTGCCCAAACACTCTGTGACAACATTCAAAATCCCAAGACTGTGGTTCAAGATCTTCTACGCAATCAAGACCGACAATACCATCTGCACCATCAGATCTGCCATCTGAGGTTTGCGATTTATTACTTCATCAACCATTTCAAGGACAACAATACCTTCATTTACACGAGTATATTGTGCAGAGGAATAAGGAAGTATTATCTTGTTGAGATAAAGTAGATTCAACGATAATTTAAACCCAAGAATATCAAAACTAAAGATTTTAGATTGAGAAGGATTAATATTAATAGTAGTCACGTTAATCACATTTTCAACAGATTACGATGGATCACTATATTATGGTGAGGTGAAAGATTGCGAAGACGTGAGTTGCTGATCAGAGTAGTGTAATTGTTGCCCGTATAAAATGGAAAATTATTATCATTTATCACGGAAATGTCGATATTCACAACATTGTAATTAATACTTGAAGGGTGACAGATCAACTCAAGTCAGAGCTAATTCAGCAAATAGTGATCGTGAAAGAATAGAGTCACACTACATTGCCGTAAACGTCCAATGAAACCGTTGAACCCTTACGAATCATTATTATGGGTACTTGTTCTCAATGAATTTCCTTATAAAAAACTGTAGAAAGTTAAGAGAGCTTAAAAATAAAGTTTTTTTTTTCTACACTAATTATTCGCACAATAGAGTTACTGTATAATTGTACTATAGTACAATGTTATAATGTTAAAGTGCTACATGATACGTGTCTAATAAATTGGTACTAAAAGTGCATTTTTCATGGTAACACAGAGGAAATTTAATTAACCAATCAACCAAAAATAATAAATTATAAAAGTGATGTGTTTCATTATTTATTCTCTTTTGGCAGGTTTCTTTCACATTTGCTTATAGCAAATTATTTAACATTTAAGAATAATGTCTGTGAATGAAATACAGTAGTTATCCAAATAGATGACAGAGCCGAGTCGGTGGACGCGCATGGTGGAAAAAAGATATCATCATTATCTATATCTCCCAATGGTAATTATGCCATCACATACAGCATCGATGATAACACAATTGAAGGATGGATTGATTAAAGTAAATGATAGTAAAACTGTTTGTTATTACTATTATTGGCCTATTATTGAAAAAATAGTGATCTTTCAAATGTCAAATTATCATCGACCACTAGAATACAATCAGATTAAATATTCGCGACACAATCCTAATTATATGATTTATTTCGAAAAAAACGGTAATCTTGCAATGTTTCGTCCGAACAAGCTACTTGTTTATAAAGTTGATGAAGGCAATAAGTTGATTTTAGATCACGAAATACCAAATATAAAATCAAGAGGGGTTATTGATGTGGACAACAATATTTTATGGTCTATTTCTTCAGACTATTTATTTGAATATAAATTAAGTGGCTCAGAAATACCTGTGCCGAAACGTTATTCGCTTGGATTTCAAATAGTTCATAATCATATTGATAACTTTACTATAAAAGGTTTCGTTATAAAGGTAAAACTGGTATCTGGTGAAATTGGTTTTTAACATACCTAGAGATGAAGAAAAATAAATATAATACACGTGATACCAATAAACACGTAGATGTAACGGAAATTTTTAATAAGGAGGGTGAATTTATCCTTTATGAATATAATTCAGAATTAAATGTAGCATTTGGGTTAGTTAATGGAATTGTATCTCGACAGAAAATAGACAGACATGAGTTTTTTAATAAAGTAAATAATAACAATGATACTTTTGATATGGAAAATATTAGACTTTTAATGTCAAAAGGAGAAAGAAATATGAATATGGATTTCAACAATCAAGAATATAAATGGAGAAAAAATAAATTCAAGTTGTCAGTTTATTTAAACGATGAAGTAATTTGTTCTAAAATAATGATTCTACGACCAATAAACTCATTAAGCTGTAAAGTCATTAATAATAATGCATTAGCAATGAAAGACGACCAGACCCTTATAATATTTGAATTTGATATCAATAATAAGAGCATTAAAATTAAATACATTTATTTTCGCCACAATAAACTTTCCATAACAAAGAGGATTTTTCAGGATCTACAAGGAACTTGAAAGAAGAATTAATGGATGTACACAGAATGGATAAAATTTTTCATAGAAGATGATGAATTGTTTATGAAATATGGAAAAACTTTATTACCGATGTTAAAAAATCACACTGATCCAGAATTAACTCGTCGTGTTTATATTAAATGCACACAACTTGTTAAAGAAAATCCAAATAGAAATTTGAAATTTCTCAAATTCATATCTATGAAAGATCTATATGACATATATCCTGATTACTTTACAAAATTTAACTCTGAAATGTTTATGTTTCTAAGCCCTTCAAATAAAAAAATTAGTAGTAAAGGGAGATATTATCATTTTTCTACTTTTAGTCAGGACTCAGAAATACTTAATCGCTACTTACATGAAATTAATTTTTACAAGGATTATGTGAATTTAATTAGTATTTCTTTTAGTTTTATCAGTTTTATCTTCAATATCACGTGTTAATGGCGTGAAACTTTTGTTATTCTATTACTCTTTACTCTATGAAGAATATGATCAATACATCCACCCAAATTTACCGCATTTTGTATCTCCTCCTGTTTTTTGCTTGTGTTTATTATCATTAAGTTTACGTGGATTGACAATGATCTCTATAATATACATATTTGTTTTCGGATATATGTAGAAAAGCTAGACAATACATTGCTTTTGTTATGCCTTATGTAAATTATTCACGCTATCCAGATAAATATAGTTGGTGGAAAGAAATATTTAATCCTCCATCAAGTGGATTTATTAAGACTTGCAAAAAAGAATTTTACACAAATTGGAACGGAGAAGCAGTTATTTGATATAAGTGAGAGAAATTTGGAGAAGTCTATTATATGCTAATTCGTTAATATTTGCAAGTTTTCTTATTTGTTTTACAACTGCTTCTTATCCTCCTAAATATTAATATGATTTATCACCAGAAGATTATTTTATTCTTTATATTATTTCATTGATATTTGGAGTTTATCATATTATATTTGAATTAAGAAAAATATTTGGTATAGAAAAAAATACATTTTAAGTATTTTGAGTTGTTTTGTTAAGCATGTATAAAGATTATATTTTAAATTTAATTTTATTAAAACTTTTTGTGCTAACTTTTTTGGAAAAAAAAACAGATTTCATTGTATATCTTTGTGCTACTTACACATCAATCTGTTGGGTTTGCAATAATGATATATCAAACTGGATGCCTTCAGTTTCGTGTTTATTATTATGTTTAAAATTTACACTTTTCCTTAGAAAATTTGAACAATTTGATCGTTTTTTTGAAATAATGTTTGAAGTGGCTAAGCGTGTATTCTTTTTTTTAATAATATTATCAATGATTGTTATAAGTTTTGCAAATGCTTTTTTTATACCTTTACATCCTCAAGATCTAGTAGATCTAGCAACAATAGATTTTGATGATCCAAATAATCCTTGGACTCTTTCTAATATTTATGCCCAACTTGATGAAAATGTAAATCCCTTGAATGAAACTCTTATTCAAATACCTGATAGCAATACCAATTCATTTTATTGGTTTCCTTGTCATATATTTAATGAATTAATTATTGGTATACTTAATAAGGTAGTGATGCCGTTATTCTAATACAAAAAAATAATCTAGAGATTCCGTTTGAAAAGTCAATATAAATGGATTCGAATCTCCCGTGCGATTTTCAAATGGCTGTACATCTTTAAGATTATGTAATTGAAAGTTAATCTATTTATACAAAAATTCATGCATTTGATAAACTAACTGTATGTAGTATTATCTAAAATTTGCGATTTCATTAGATGACGTCACATGAGGACAGGAAATTCACGGCGGGATCGATCATTTTTCATAAATAATATAAATAATTGAACAAAAAAAAAAAAAAAATTTTTTTACATTGGTAAAAGTAGAAAGCTAATGCTACAATGACATATGTGACTAACATTATAGCACCTTTAACCAGTCGACTCACAACCCTAAAGAAAGTTGATCCTTTAGTATTGATAGTTTCTTTAAAAAAGTGTAAATAAATTAATCATCTATTACCTGAATGAGATAATTTGTGATCAAACTGAAATAAACAATACAATAGTTTTAAATATTTGGAAAAACAATGTCATTTATTGCCCTATTATCCACCCGAGTATAACGAGGAATGGTGAAATGAAAAGTGCGGTTTGCTAAAAGATATTCTTGTACTGTACTAGTTAATAAATGAAAAAAATCATGGGTAATATCAAATCACATTTAAAACATAAACGACCATCAATAAAAAAAATACCTGAATTTGATCAAATAGAATCGGGCCAAGAAAGAAATGAGAAGCTAATTGACTATTATTTATCGACTAGTATCGATTCCATTGATAGATTACATATATATAATTTTCTTAGATCATATATATTTCAAAGTAGCTTTTCTTCCCCAGTTGAGGATAAATTAATTGAAGGAGGATGTAAGGTTTTAGATGTCGGATAAGTGATATCATATCTTTCAAGTGAATAATTTCTAATATTTGAGGAATTTTATATATTATAATCTATATTTTAAGATGTGGAGCTGCGACGTGGTTATTTAGATTTATCAAACAAATATGAAACTTCTTATTTTTATGGAGTTGATATTAAACCAATATATCCACAAGAGGTAATAAAATTATAAATTTTATTTTATTATGAAGAAAAAACAAAAATTTTGATCCTTGTTAATCTATAAAATTCAATAGATAAAACCACATAACCTTGAATTCATCGAAGCTGATGTAACAAATCGATTATCATTTCATGATAACGAATTTGATTTTACACATTTAGAAAATATGAACATTTGTATTTACACCAGATTAATGGGATTTCATTCTTTCTGAGCTCGTGAAGTATTTCTTTTTTTTTTAAAGAAAAAAAAATAATTATTATCGACAATTCGACATGTATGAGACGTTGCAAAATTGCTTACACTGATCTATATAATTTTTTTTTAGAGTAACGAAACCAGGTGGATACATTGAAATATCTGATAGACGTAACGGTTATATTGGCGAAGGTCCAATTTTTTGCAAATTAACGGATGCAAGTAATTATATTGATATTCATCTTAATTCATGTATTATATGTATTATTAATTAATTTTACTTTCCATAATTAATTATAGTTTGGTCAACATATTCAAAATGAAATATTGATATTAAATTGATGTATAAACTGATTTACAACCAAATATAGGAGAAGTTCATCAAATTGAAAAGGATCTTATTATAGGTCCAAATAGTGATAAAATTGGTTTAGTTTTTCAAAATTTGACTTTTTCTTATCTTAAATCAGAATTGTCAATTAAGGTTTTAAGTGAGGAAATGGGAATTTCTGAAGAAGAATATAAAAATATGGTGGGAAATCTAGTTGAAGAATTTAAACAAACTTGTACTGAGAGTGTTCATGTCAGATTTTGGACCCAAAAACAATTATCTGAATAACAAGTCATGAATAAATTTTTATGTATTAATATTTAATTTAGAATATTTAATGCAAATGAAGATTAATTTATACTTCATACTTTAATGGAAAATTAAAATAAAAAATTGTGATCTAATTTATCTATACCATAGTTTTTAAGTTTATTGTATACCTTTATAGTGGTGACAGGATTATATAAGCGAAAATATTAATTATTAGAATTTGGGAAGTTACAAAATGTTAAAAGTATTATAAATTACTAATAATAATAACACATATGAACGTTATTAAAAATCTTTGAAATATTAATTGTTTGCGTATTTATTTAGATTATTTTATTTTTTTTCCTATAATTAAATTATTGCTCATGTTTTATTAGTTAGATTATAATGCTGGTCAAGCTTCTAATTTTGGCCTGCGTTATGCTAAACAAAATTCAGTAAACCTATAATTAGTAGGAAATTGCGGTTCAGTTTTATTTTTGTTTTATTGTAAAATACAATTGACAAACTGATTTAACTTTTAATTTTGTCAATCACATGACATCATATATCTCTCCTTGAGGCGTAGAACGGTAATTTTGCTATAAAAGTGGAATGATATAATGACATAATACTATCATGACGTGGCCAAAAATTTATATTATAGTTACTTTATTAGTTATTACTTAATTTGTTTTATTGATTATTAATGTATAATTCAGTTTAAAATTAGAGCAGATAAATCTGTCCGTCCAGCACGTGATTATGTACAAATAACACTTCGGACTTTAAATAATAGTTATTGCGTCAGTCACGCAAGATCATGTTATTTTAGCTGATAAAAAAAAATTGATGCGGGTTTCGTCATGAGTAATTGCGTATATGATTTAAATAATATAAATATATCTCATTAATCTTTTATCTCTTTTTTCTCATCATCTTTTTTTAGGCTTTCTTTATCTTCTTTTTTTGTCATCTTTTTTTTTTTAATCGTGGCTTTCTTTGACTTCTTTTTTTTTCATCTTTCTTTTTCATCATCTTTTTTTTTAGGCTTCTTTATCTTTTTTTTCGTAATCTTTTTTTTTTCATCTTTTTTCATCATTTTTTTTAGCTTTCTTTATCTTTTTTTTTTTCGTCGTCTTTTTTTTCATCCTGGTTTTTCTTTATCTTCTTTTTTTTTTAGGCTTTATCTTTTTTTTTCATCATCTTTTTTTTTAGGTCTATCTTCTCTCTGACTAAGTCTCTTTAGTCTCTTTATTAGGTCTTCCTTAAGCCCCTTTTTTCACATCTTTCTTTAGGTATGTGGGTTGGGAGTGTGAGTTGGAGTGTGGATTGGGAGTGTGTAGATGATGTTTTACTTTCTTTTTTTTTTGTCTTTTTTTTAGGTCTATCTTCTCTCGTATAGTTCTTTTTTTTTTTATTAGGGAAAATGCATCTGATTTGTCCTGGAAAGATGAAATGGTAAAAGAATTAGGTCTTTTCTTAGGCTCCTTTTCTTTACAATCTCCTTTAGGTATGTGGGTTGAGAATGTGGATTGGGAGAGTGAGTTGGGCCGTCCTCCTCGTTCTTTACCCAATGCTTCTGTGCACATATTTTCTTAGAAGAGTTCTTGAAAAAAAGTGCGTATCAAGTATTAAAACGTGAAATTTTTTTTTGATGTTTATACTTGTTATCTGACATCTTATCATTGGATTATATTTATTCCTTTTTTTGTTTTTCAGTTACAGAAATATTATGTATTGAAATACTGGACAACAGATGAAAGTTCTCTGAATAGAGAATTACTGATTTTTTAGATGAGTGTAAATGGTTCAAGAGACTTTAAAAGAGGTGTGTATTTTTTTATTTGCAAAGTGGGTAACTTCCTAAGTTAAAATTAGAACAGATAACTCAATTGAGTCGGGGAGTTCACAAATTTTACTTAGGAGGGTACTGGATTTGTTTGTTGAGTTGGGTAAGGGTGAGCAAAGTGGGTAACTCCTAGGAAAATCTAGAACGGATAACTCAATTGAGTCGGGGAGTTCACAAGGTTGACTTAGGAGAATTACCTGCTTTTTCTTTTTTATTTTATTTTTATTTTTATTTTTATTTTTTTTATCCCCTTTTTTCTTTCTCTTGTTCACTTGATAACCAACTCAAGCAGATAATATCCTACTTTGTTGTTAGTAAAGTCTGCTAATTCTAAAGGAGGAATTAGCTATGCCTTCTTTATGATTAAATAAAAATTTAGCACACTATTAATAATTTTCTTTCTCATAATAGGTAAATGCAAAGATTTACAATCACTGGAAGAATGAAGAAATTTCTTAGAGGAGTTTTTGAAAAAGAATATTAAAAAATGTGAAATTTTTTTTTTTTTGATGTTTATACTTTATATTTGTTATCTGACTTCTTATTAAAATTCATAATTACCACACTCTTTTTCATTCTTAAATTCTCTTCCTTCATATCTCTAATATATTTCACTCTTTTAAAAATTTATTACTATCTATATCAATATCAATTCTTCTTTATACACTAACTTGGCATAAATTTTGTAGTTAATATATATTTTAGTATTAAATATGTAGCAATTTATTAGCTGTAAAGGACACTTTGCTCATGTGTTTTTCAAACTCACTAACAATTGTGTATGTCCAAATATTAACATTATAATTGAGAAACTACAGAAATTATTTAAGCTTGGTTTTCACTAACTGATAAGATAATAGAGAATTCTATATAATTATTTTGAATCACCAATCAATATTGATGTTATAATGTTATTAAAAATGTTGTTAAATTTTTTTTTAACTCCAAGGTAATTCAAAAGTAATTATTGAATCAACGTTAATTAGAATTAGAAAGTTTGTAAAGAAAACAAGAAAAAAAAACACAAAGTCTTAAAGAATTTATTGAATATATTTTGTATAATATAAATAATATTGTTATTTTATTTTTGTTCAAATTGTTTAATATTATTTTTCATTGTTTTGTTGTTTTAATCGTTATTTTATTATTTTTTATTTGCTAATTTTTTTTCACATTTATACTATATATTATATGTAAAGAAAAATTATAAGATCACAAATCAATATTGTTGTTACTAAAATTTTTTTTTAACTCCAAGATATTTCAATTCCAGCAATTGTTAAATAAATACTAATTAAAATTAAAAGGTTGCAAAGAAAATAAAAAAAAGAAAAATTAAAACATTTTTGTATATACACAGTATATATGTTGTATGTCAAATCAAGAAGAACGTAAATTTGAAATTGGGTTACATCGAGATGAAAATTTGAATCTGAGATGCATCTAATCAATTTATCATTTGTATATCAAATTGAAATGCATAAAAAAATGTAATAATCATGATAAAATATAGTAGTTTATTTAGATTAATAAAATAAATGATATTTTATTAATAAATTAAAGTTTTAGTATTTTTTTCTTTATATTAAAACTAAAAAATTATAGAATATTCATTTATTTCACATTAAAGTTTTGATAATTTGATTGAGAAATATATTAAAAACTTGACGCCAAGTGTGAAAGAAATTTTGCTCATCAGAACAAACAATTCGGATAATAACAGATTTTTAACTTTTTTCTAATATATTTTCTCCGAATATGACATGTCGCAGTTTAAAAGAAACGTTGACGAAGAAATTATTGAGATATTACAGTTACGTATGAATGAAATATATTTTTTTAGGAGTACTTACAGCAAAAAGAATTATTCATCTTATATAAAAAAAATTATTATTGAACATGCAATTCACTGATTCATTGAGAGAATTAAATGGGTATGCAAATTACAAAATCGATTTGGATTGGATAGAGCCGATCAACCAGATTTATATGGACTATTAAATTTCCGGTCAACTTGACCATCTAATTCTAAGTATTTTTAACAAGATATAAATTATACTTTGAAGCCATATATAAAATGATTTAGAATCTACTCAAATTGAATCGATTTACACAGTCAGACCTTGATATACCTATGTTAAAAACTTAATATAATAATAAAATTTTACTTTATACTATAGAAGAATGTAAATTTCGGTATAATTATGGTATAAACTTATAAAGATATTTTACATATCTGTTAACTACTACTAATAAATTATTTTCATCATCTCAGATTTACAGCCTAATAATGTAGGCACATTTATTCATAAAATAGCTGCTTTACCAGTTAATGATTGATTCACTTGCAGTTTCTTTTTAGGCAAAAAGGAAAAAAATTTTTAAACACGTTTATTATAATCAGTTATAATTGATTGTCCATAGGCAAATTTTTATTTCATATCATTAATAGAAAAAAATAAACTATTTTAAAAATATACTACTTTTTACTTTATAAAAATGGCCTAGATAATCCATATTGACTCTCGAATTCATGAATTTTTTAAACCAGTCGATAAAATAAATTTTATGGCTATAAAACTAGTAATAATAATCAAAAATAAATTTTTTATCATTTTTGAACAATTTCAATTTGCCACTGTAAATAAAAGATTATAAATAAATAAATACATACTAAGATAATATTGAGTAAATTAAAATTAAATTTAAATACCTCATCATTTCCACCAATTCTTTCTTCGTGACAAACAACTTCTTGAAAAGTTTTATTTCCAATTGTAAATGTGAAATCATGACTACGAAAAATATAATCATTATATTTTAAAGTAATTACATCTTTTGCTTTTACGTAAGGTGCGTTATTATTTGTTGTATTAGTATTTATCCAATTTATAGAACTAAGTTCATTTCTTCTACAACTTACTGTAATATAAATACAGTAAATAAATAAATAATTATTAAAAAAACTAAATAGTTTTTTATATATTATTAACATTTACATATACCTTCTAAATGGCTAGTTGTAGGAAATTTATAAGTAGTACTTATGTATAATTTATTACCGGTTGCTTTATGAGTCAAATAAAAGCTATCATCATAAGTACAATGCTGGTAGTTGTGATTAGTAGTGGTATTACACGTCGCATACCATAAAGCATTTCCATCTGGAAATTTTTCACTAGCAAATACCTAAAATATAAAAAAAAAATTGTCAATAAAATGACGTAAATTGATTAAATATTGAAATGTAATTACTGTATAAATACATACCACTTGTTGCTTGGAACCTATTTGATAGTTAATATTACAACTTGATAAATATTTTCCTGTTGCAACATGTTTCAGAGCGATTGAAGACCCAAATTTAATTATTTTTAATTCGTCAAATACAACCTCACTAAATATTTTAAATATTTCATCTACAGAATTAATACCCTCTACTCTTTTTATAAATTCACTTTTAAAGAAGTGGTTTGAATATGAATTAATAAGCATGGTTATAATTTCTTTATGATCACTAATTTCCACCCAATTACAAAGTGAACGAAAATTAGCAAGGAATGTAGTGACATCTTCTTGTTCAGGAATGTACTTTATTAATTGTAATTTTCTTTTGCATGAATTTTTGTAAAGGATGAAGGTCGAATGTAACTTAAGAGCTTTAATAAGTTCTTCAAAAGAATTAATTTTATCAACATTAGGAATTATTAAAGTGGAATCTATCATGAGCTTAGAAATTTTAATAATTTTTTCTTCATTTTCAATTCCTTTTAAGTAACAGTAAATTTGTACTTGTTTTACCCATTCTTCAGGATGAATTGTTCCAGTGTATTTTGGTAAATCCATAATTAAGTAGGAAGCAAATCGATAAACAACTCCTTTTATACGTTTTCTGATAGTCGTCCGTGATTTTCCTTATTTAATATTTTTATGGGGGTGACATTTATTTAAAAGGATAAGCTAAAAAGCTTATCAGTATACGGAACGTTAGTTTCCGTGATATAAACCAGTTATTTCAGGAATCTCACGGCTCCGCCATGATGATCAATGATATCTAAGGCTTCCTATGAGAAAAAATTCATGTTGTATGACAATTCTATATTCGTACAACAATTATCAAAAAAATTCTAAAAAAGGAAGTTACATTTATTTAATTTAATTTACGCAAATTTACACAATTCTTTAAAAAAGAACTTCATTTTTTTTTAAAAAAAAATTTTAACGAAACACAAAAATCCGAATTAAGGTTTGAAAAAAAAAAAAAAAATAACTCACAGTAATCAGCATGGGTTACAATTTTATTTTGTGCAAATTATGCAAATTAAATAATTTAAATACAATGAACTGATCGTCGCACAAGATTTTTTTTGACGAGCTTTATTTTCATATTTAAGCAAAATGATATTAAAACGTTTTTCAATTAAATCAAATTATTTCCCTTTTTTTTAAAAAAAAAAAAAAAATTAATAACAACAATAATAAAATTTTTTAAGTTAACTAGTGATAATTATTAATTTGAGATAGTAATAATTTTATAATTTTATAAAAATGGATACTACAATAAATAATAATTCTAAAACTAATTTTAAAAACTTATGGAAAATATATCCTAATAATAATTATAAGGTAAAAATAATTAATATGCAGTAAAATAATATATTAATTTCAAATAATAACTTTTTTTTGGATTTCTTTATTTTTAAAAAAGAAACATGTTAAAATCGATTCAGCTGACAATTTGGAAGGTTTAGAAATTCTTATGGAAGATTTAGAAAAAAGAAAAGAAGTATATGGAATATGTGGAGAATGTAATGAACCAGGAACAGGATTTATGTGGTGTCAACCTTGTAACGCTAAAAGATTTAAGGAAAATTTTAAAAATTGGACTAGTGGAAGTAAAGTTATTGATAAAGTTATACAACAATCACAATGTAATGCCGTACATTATGATAAATGTCTTGAGTGGGTACCTTTTGAAAGTATTAAAGATGTTATTTATGTTACCATGAGTAATGGTCATAAACTTTACAAAGCTTACTTGTCTGAAGGAAAAATTGAATATTGGGATATCGAAAATCAAAAATGGGGTAGATCAAATAAAACCAAAATTGCATTTAAAGCTATTGATGATTCGTTTTTTAAAAGTACAGATTCTTTAAACATGGTAAATTTAAATAAAATAAATTAAACTTATTTTATATTTAATATTTAAATTATTTAACACTTAATATTTAAAAAAAAAAAAATTTTTTTTTCCTCGTAATTTATATTAGGTTAAGAATTGTTTTTCTGGAATAACTCAAGATCCAAATACTAAAGAATATATGATAATTTTAAAATCTCTTCATTTATGGGAAACGTATCCTAATAATGATTATCAGGTAAAAAAATAATTATTATAAATATTAACACTATTGAGTTCCCATTAATAGTTAATTGTATTTATTAAAATTATTTATTTTAAAAGGAACATGTTACTATTAATTCAATTACCAACTCTGAAGAGATGACTGAAAAAGTAATTTTTATGAAAGATTTAAAAAAAAGAAAACAAGTATATGGAATATGTGGAGAATGCGATGAACCAGGCACAGGATTTATGTGGTGTCAACCTTGTAATTCTAAAAGATTTGAAGAAAACTTTAAAAATTGGACTAGTGGAAATAAAGATATTGATGAATTTATACAAAAATCACAACTTAATGCTATTCATTATAAACTATGTCTTGAATGGATACCTTTTGAAAATTTTGAAAATGTTAAATATGTTACCAGAGGTGGTTTTGGTAAAATTTATTCGGCTGACTGGCCTAAAGGATACATTTACTATTGGGATACTGAAAATCAAAAATGGAGTAGATATGGTGTCAAAGTTGCATTAAAAAGTTTAGATGATTCATCTGACATAAGTTCAGAATTTTTAAATGAGGTAATTGATATAAACTTTATATTAATACATTTTAAATTCTCATTTGTATTTATTAAATTAATACACTAATTTATTATTAGATTAAATCTTATATTTCAGATCATTTTACATTTGTTGTTAAATGTTTTGGAATAACTCAAGATCCAAATACTAAAGATTATATGATGGTTTTAGAATATTGTGAAAGAGGAGATTTGAGAAATTGTTTAAATGAATTAAATGAATCAAATTCATTTATGAGCTGCAAAGTGAAATTAGGTGTTTTAAGAAATATTGCAAGAGGACTTCTAAATATACATAATGCTGGATTAATTCATAAAGATTTTCATTCAGGTAATATATTATTTAATAACTCAGTTTATCCAATGATTAGTGATTTGGGAATGTGTCAACCAGCAAATAATAAAAAGCAAGAAGGAGTTTATGGAGTATTACCTTATGTGGCACCAGAAGTTTTATGTGGGTATCAGTATACAAAAGCAGCAGATATTTACTCATTCGGAATAATAATGAATGAATATATGTCAGAAAATATTCCTTATGTTGATATTCCTCATGATCATATTTTGGCTGTTAAAATATGTAAAGGATTCAGGCCAGAAATTCCTAAAGTTACACCAAAATTAATTGCAGATTTAATTATCAAATGTTGGGACTCTAAAGCAGAAAATAGACCAACTGCTAAAGAATTATATCAAAGTTTGGAAAAATTGCAAGATGGAACATCTGATCATTCTATATTTAATAATGCAGAAAATTCATATAATGAAACTAATAATAAAGAAGATAATTATTATTTTCAAGTAAAAAAATGGGATATAATTAGAGAGGAGAAATTAAGAAGCAAGTTTGAGAAAAATAAGGAATATATTGCTAAAAATATTCAAACACATCCACAAGCAATTTATACTAGTAGACTTTTAAATTTAGAAAATCTTCCAAAACCTGTAAATTCAACATTTCAAGGTATATTATATATATGTGTTTTTTTTTTTTTTTTTTGAAGAAAAATACAATTTTATTAAACTATTATATACTTTTACTTTTTATAATATAGATGCCATTTCATCAACAAGTAAGTATATTTTATACAGTATATATATGTAATAATAATAATATTATAATTTTACTATCATTAATTTTATTATTATTTTAATTCATAGTTTCTCAATGTTTGGATTGCGAATTAGACGAATTAGGTAAAATATATAATTTTTTATAATTTTTTTTTTAAATGCAATACAAAATTAATATTTTACTATTTATTTAAATAGATCTCAATCAAGATGACGATCATATTCAAGATGACGATAATTAAATTTTTAGAAACTTGAGAATTTTTTTTTTTTTTTATAATTCTTTTAATTTTCAATATTTATAATATTTATATAAACAAAAAGTTTATATTTATAAATTTCTTATAAATTGATATTTTTTTTATTTATGAATTTATAATTTATTCAATAAAAATATCTTTTTTTTTTGTGGTAAAATTATTAATCAAATTTTAATACATTTATTTTTTATGTGAATAACAAATAAATTCTTTAACCTATAAATGTTGATTTGTATTGGTATATACAAGTACTGTATATAAGTACTGAATGATCAAACGGAGTAATGCAGCAGGCTTTTTTTTTTTCATGAAATGCATATAAGTAAATAAAATAAAAAAATTGAAGTAATGAAAATTCAATTAAAACAAAGTTAAAATATACAACAAAAATTAATAAGAAAACATATAGAAAGTACGGTATAATCTTGGTTATTTGGTGATTTGAATATGACACGATTTATTATAACCATTTTTAATTATAAAAAATAACGTATACCGGATAAAACGAAATACAAGGTGTACCAAATATGGGTTAACCGAAAGTATATTATCATTTCATTACAATTTACAACCGAATTTTATCAATGTACTGCTTATTATAAAATACAATAAAAAAAATTCTTTTGATTATCCGAAGTTTCCGAAGTCATATAATTTAATTATTCATAATTTTGGCCGAAATTAAAATGTTCAAGTCTATTATTCTGATTTATTCTAGCTGAAATTAATGTTATCATACCGATTTTTTTAAACTTTTATATAAAAACTGGTATATAAAAAGTTTTGACTAACTGAAATCTTATATGTACCAAAATTTTGGCTCATGATAAGGCGTAAGAAAATTTTCTAAATAGCTGTCTGGCGTAGAATTTATTATACATTAATTAATATATTTCAATAATTTTCTTAAGACTTTAATCACTTGCCCTTTTTTATTACGTATAAACAAATAAAACTAAGAAAGTATTGTCATTTTTTTTATTTTTATCTTAAAATAGGATACCAGAAAATTAATATCCTAAATACTAAAATTATTACTTATTGAAACAACTTTCAAAAGCGCGAGATCTTTTTAAACAAATGAATGTA
Organism: Oehlia diaphana; assembly: GCA_003833135.1. NCBI lineage: Eukaryota > Fungi > Glomeromycota > Glomeromycetes > Glomerales > Glomeraceae > Oehlia > Oehlia diaphana. Next base: position 37,790 of record QZLH01000124.1, on the reverse strand, counting down.
CTTTTTTCATATAGAAGTATTTTTTTTTTAAAAAAAAAACAACTAAATTAATTTTCTTTTATTTTTAGAAACGTTGATTTCTGAAACTTTCTAATATGAAGTTAGCATTTTTTCCGTAGGTAAATAAATATACGAAATCTTGAATAAAAATAAAATACTGATCAATGGAAGATAGACCCTGATAGCTTTTATATAATTAAATAGCAATATTTGATATATAACTCCCACCTTGATAGACCAAATTATAATGTCCTAATGATATCATCGCGATAATTTTTATCATTTTGACATTTTCATTCTTCTGAGAAAGATATAAGAGCGAGATTAAATGTTAAAATAAGATTCTTAAAACCTTTGTAGGGTTAGAGGGTATTGAAAAGTTCAAATACGCGTATTTATAAGGAATCAGTCATCATATTACTCGCTCTTCCGTCGAAGCGAACATGAAAATGAAAAGACGATGATTAAAATAGAAAATACATAAGATTACTAATCAGTTTCTTAATAAAATAAAGTTTTTAATTGAATATAAAAATAAATAAAATGAAAGTATATTATGAACCTTTATAATACTCTTATGATAAATTTAATTAGAAAATAACTAATACTACAGTACTTATAGAATCCTGTTTACTGTCAAAACAATATTAAATAATTTATGAGGTTTTTTTTTTGAGAATATGGTTCCAGGTTAATATTACATAGAAGGTAATTATCCGTACATCATCACATTATAAAATTATAAAAATTTATCCAATAAAATTATTTTTAACAAAGCCATTGTAAAACAAATAATGCTCAAAATACTCGATTCTGTCATACCACATTCACTATTAATATAAGAGTTTTAGAGAAAATTCTTAGTTTAAAAGATAAATTAAATTTATTTATAAATGGGTCATCTAAAAAGAGTAGTTCCATTAAATTAATTATCATTCACATTATTTCTTAACTTCTTAATGCAGGCCAAATGCCATAATACTGAATTTCGTGACTTTTTGGTGGTTGCGTAGGGGAAGTTCATTATTTACATGATATTTTTACTAGATTTACCAAATTTGTGTATGATGCTGTATTTATTAACGTGTTTTAGCCATTTTTCGGGTAAAAATGTTCCGGTTAGTTCCATATTTAAGGAGAAAACAATTTCAAAGAAAAATTGAAATTTGCGACAACAGCTCGAAAGTTATACAACTTAATCGTTCTTATTTTCTACGCTAAAATCTTGACAGATTAAAAAAAAATATCATTCTTATTCGATCACTTGGTAAATACTTCTGATGTCGAAATGATATTAGTGGATGATGTCAAAAGATACAATGATGTGGATACGTAATTACGTTATGCGTAAGGAAATTATAGATCTCAATTACTAATGAAAAATTTTAATTGAATTTCATTTATTCATAAAATATTTATTTAATTAACTGCTTTACCGTTTATGATTCACTTACAAAGTTTACTAAACACGTTATCATTAGTTTGTTGTAACTATAATTAATTGATCACTAATTGTCGCAGGCGAATTTTTATTCTAATTTGATTCATACCATCAATAGAAAAAAATAAACTAATTTGATAATATACTACTTTTGTCTTGATATAAGTAATCCATATTGACTCTGAATTTTTTAAACCAGCCAATACTGTAAATTTTTATGGATATAAATAAATAATCAAAAAATAAATTTCTCATCATTTTAAACAATTTCAATTTGCCACTATAAATAAAAAATTATAAATAAATAAATACAGACAAAGATATAATATTGAGTAAATTAAATTAAATCTAAATACCTCATCATTTCCACCAATTCTTTCTCTGTGACAAACAACTTCTTGAAAAGATTTATTTCCAATTGTAAATGTGAAATCATGACTGCTTAAAATACAATCACTATATTGTAAAGCAATTACATCTTTTACTTTTACGTAATGTGCGTTATTATTTGTTGTATTAGTATTTATCCAATTTAAAGAATAACCTCCCCTTCTACAATTTACTGTAAAATAAATATAGTAAATAACAAATAATTATTAAAAATAGTTTTTTATATATTATTAACGTTTACATATATATATACCTTCAGAATGACCAGTTGTAGGAGATTTATAACTAGGACAAAAGTTTAATTTATTACCGGTTACATTATGAGTCAAATAAAAGCTATCATCATAAGTACAATGCTGGTAGTTGTGATTAGTAGTGGTAGTACATGTCGCAAACCATAAAGCATTTCCATCCGGAAATTTTTCACTAGCAAATACCTAAAATATAAAAAAAAAATTATAAATAAAATGATATAAGTTGATTAAATAATTGAAATGTAATTAAAATACATACCACTTGTTCCCCGGAACCTGTTTTATAATTAACATTCCAACTTGATAAATATTTTCCTGTTGCAACATGTTTCAGAGCGATTAAAGACCCAAATTTAATTATTTTTAATTCGTCAAATATAACCTCACTGAATATTTTAAATATTTCATCTACTGAATTAATACCATCCACTCTTTTTATAAATTCACTTTTAAAGAAGTAGTTTGGATATGAATTAATAAGCAAGGTTATGATTTCTTCATGATCATTAATTTCCGCATCATTACAAAGTGAATGAAAATTAGCAAGGAATGTTGCAATATCATCTTGTTGTTCAGGAATGAATTTCATTATTTGTAATTTTCTTTTGCATGAAATTTTAAAAATATTAAAGGTTGAATGTAATTTAAGAGCTTCAATAAGTTCTTCAAAAGAATTAATTTCATTTAAGTTAGGAATTATTATGGTGGAATTTATCATAGTTTTACAAATATTTAAAACTTCTTTATCATCTTTAATTTGATTAAAATAACAAAAAATTAGTACTTTTTTTAACCATTCTTGAGGATGAATTGTTCCAGAGTATTTAGGTAACTCCATAATTTAAGGAAATTTCAAGAAAAGGAAGAAACAAAATGATAAACATTCGATGTTAATGATTCCCTTTTTCTTAAATGATGGTAAATTGTTCTAACCAAATTAAGAAGGAATATTACATCATTATTTATCGACGTTTCCAAATTAGTGCGACCCCGTAAGTCACCCCTTTAAGGAAATCGGTCAACGCGAACGCGGCAGTCACGTGTACGGTGATAGTTAGGCATCACACCTTTCCGAGGTGGTGTGGTAAGATCATTCGTGGTGGTGTTACACAAAGTTTTAACCCTTGCACATAGGAAAACTACTTAAAATAATTGAGATTTCTGCATGAATTCCTTCGGAAATCACTAATAATCTACCCTTTTCTACATATTTAACGAAAATTTCACTAGGGTATAAAAATGATTTATTGATTTGAATGAAAAGAATTCTTTCATCATTTTAAATAATCTCTACCTCTCTGTTTATGAAAAATACATGTTTACTTACCTATAAACTACTAAAGCTACATTTAAAGCATCTAAATAATTAAATTCCCCCAAAAAAAATAATTCATTAGTATTTTTAAATAATTTTATTCATTATAAATAAAACAAATACCGTAAATTGTAAGACATGATGTTACAGTAGTTGCACAAAATTTTGTTCATATATTGGTGGTGATAAAACTTTTGTGAATTTTATATATTAAAAGTTATATAAATATTAGAAATATTGCAAGATTCTTTTCGCTAAAATAACCATTTTTAGGTGTCCAGATAATTATTTGAATTTCCCTTAATAATAAATAGTAAATATTAAAAGTGCGAAGTTTAAATAAAAAAAGTTCAAATTTCTACCAGACATCACTCAGCTAAGTTAATATTTATTTTTCAATTAAAATTATGAACATCCCAGTTCGTTAAAAGTTTCTTAATATTGGCTTGGTTATAAAAATATTTTCAATTGAAAAAATTTTATCGAGATCACGCTTTAATAGATCACATGTTATATATTTGATTGGGTAAATATCACGAGATTGAAGATCTGATCTTGACAATTCACGTCATTTTCCCCATCAGAGTGATGTGTAATTATTACTGAAACTTTTTTTACTCTAACTCGATCAATCGAGCATAAAAATAGCATGATTGTCCTGATCAAAGTATATTTTTATAAAGGAATCGAGACAAAAGTTTTTGACGGACTGCTTCACACAGGTCGAAAAGTGAAAAATCAGGCATCAATCAGTCACCAATCGGGCACCAATCAGGTAGCTGATTGGTGACCGATTGGTGACTGATTGGCATTTTCGCCAAATACCGTTACCAATCAGGCAGTTTGCTAACTTTTGATCCAGTGATCAGAAAAAGATGAAATATAGTTC
>QZLH01000124.1:12958-27762 GCA_003833135.1 Oehlia diaphana | reverse complement strand
AATATGAAACTCTATTATTATCTTCTCCAATTTCTATATTGAGTAATCCAATTAACAAGTTCATAAGATATACAACAACTAAGAGGGAAAACAAAACAATCAATATTGCAATTGATGGATTGTCTGTATATTCCCAATTGGATAATGCACTTGAATCACCTATTGACAGGAAAGAAGAATTGCTTAAAAATATTAAAAAATATTTATGTAAATTTATATAATTATGAAAATTTTAAATTTACCTGCTAATAATAAATACATAGCAAAAAGAGAAGTTCTAATATCTATAAACATGTTTGTATTTTTATTAGGTGTTTGAATCATAGATGGATTAGAGTTTATATTTCTATCATTATCAATTATTTGATTATAACTAGAAGCTAAATTCCAAGGATTATTTGGATCATTATTATTTGTAGGTTGTTCAAATGAAAATTCAGATCTTGGTGATAATAAAATATAAAATGCATGTGCAAAACTTATTATAATAATGAATAAGACTATTAGAAAAGAAAAAATCTTTTTTCCAACACTAATAATAATGGCAAAATATACACCAAAATATTCAAAAGCTCTAAAAAATAACAAAAATTTTATATCCAAAAATAAGCATGAAAAAGAAAGCAATTGAATTAGATAATTATTGCTTCTATCATTTGTTTGGAGCCAGTAAATAGAAGTGTAAATTGAAAGCACATAAGCAATTATATCTGTAATTTAAAATATTATATAAATTAATTTCATTTTCTTAAATAAAGATATTGTAAAATAATTAAATTAAACATTTATATTTACCAAAAATATTCCAAAAATTATAGAACCATTTAATAACATTATAAAAAAATTGACGAATTTCAAAAATCAGATGAATAGATCCAAGTATAATTGAAGCAATAAAAAGTTGTTGTCTAACTTCTTCATTGATATATTTCTGAGGAATTGTTGCAGCAGCAGTAAAGCATCCAAGTAATGCCATAAATAAAATCCAAATCATTGCATAATAATATTTTCCATAAGCATTCCATTTGAAATTAATTAATGCTTCTCCATTCCATGATTTATAAATGTTTCTATTTATTGTTTCAGTAAATGGACTAGGTTGAGGTCTGATCAATTCTAAAAACCAACTATAATCTTTTGAATAATTAACAAAATTAATATAAGGAATCATAAAAGTAATTGTTGGTATTGTTGTTATACCTTCTTTAAAAATTTTAAGATCAACAAAGAAATAAACAAAAGAAAATGCATCTGAAGGATAAATATTATTAATAAAATTGTATTTTGATAAAATATAAAATGTAGCAAAATAAATGGGGAAAGTTAAAAGTATTATTAAATCTTGAATAAACATTACAATACGCTCAAATAATGTAGCCAAATTAATCAATAATGGATTGCCTGATGCTCTTAATATTTCAAATGTTTCAAATGTGTAAATATTATAGAATTTTGTCCATAAATAAGATTTTGATAAATTAGCTATTTGAGGAGATTGAATAAAAGAATAAAGATGTAAATTTTTATTTTGATGTTCTATACTATAAAAAGAAGAATCTATGATCATATTCGTTTCTGATGAATATCTTAGAATATATTCTGGATAATATTTATCTAGTAATGGCATTGTGGAAGTGATAATACTTAAAAATGACTTATTATACAATAAATCCTCTTTAAAATAAGTCATACATATTTTGTATATTTCATCAATTAATTCTAACTTATGTTCTTTAATTGCAAAAGTTAATAATTCAACTCCATATTTCAAAAGCCTTGACCTATTATTTTTTATATTTGAAACCCATCCACCTAATCTAAAACTATCATAATTTGGTAATGGTAAAGTAGATTTTGAAAATATTCTTTTGTAATATTGAAGTTTTTTTTTTATATATTTGCTGTTATCATATTCCATAACATCGAATTTCATATAATAAAAATAGTTTAAAGAAATAGATGTGCTATTTTCACTAAAAGTATAAATAAGAATACCAAATGTTGTCAATATAACAATATCATTGTTATTATATAATGAGATTGCAATTAATTTATGATCATTTTTTACATCTCTGAGAAATCTTTTAGTTTTATAAGGATAATCATAATCTTCAATTCTGTTTATGAGATTCCATTCAGTATTATGTTTTTTAATAACTGTTAGGTTAATTTTACCATCTTCAATAAGTATATCCCATTTAATTAAATTTTCAGCCGATTCAGTTAATTCGTTTTTACTATTAATATCATTTGTTATGGCATTTTGAAATAATGTAGGTATAGTATCCGGATATAAATGAATATTTGAGTGTTCGTAAGTTTCCTTGATGATTTTATCATTATCATTACATTCAATAGATTTATTATTTTCTTTATTTAATTCATGAGAATATTCGGATGAAAAATTCGTTTTTGGCATCTTCTCGTCAAATTTAGATTTCCAAACCCGTTCATTTTGAATTCCAAACACAAACTTTGTTTGTTCATCAGTTGGTTTATCAAATAAAGTTTGATTAAAAATATTTTTGTATTTATTATTCCAGCAATATTTGTTGGAATTATGGATTCCTTTATCTGGTGTATAATAGAATATTAAAGAAGGTAAAAGAAATAAACCAGTATGATTCATAATATTATATAGTTGAATATCTAAATAAAAAATATGATTTAATATGAGCAATAATTAAAGTATAAATAAAATTTATTAAAAATGTTTACCATCATTTATATCCAAAGAAGCAATAGTAATTCCCAATTCGATTGAATAAATGATGATTTTATCATTGATTTTTAGAGAAATAAACTTTTCTTTACTAAATATTCCGATATATTTTGTTTTAAACTAAAAAATAAATAATATTTAATATATTTAATTATAATTTAACATCGATAGGTTTGAAAATAATTTTATAATATTTAATACCTTATTATTATCCTTATTATTACCCTTATTCTCATCCTTATCCTTATTATTATCAAATATTTTTACTCCTTTCTCAGTATTAATATTCCATTCATAAATGTAATCATTTGAAACCAGGTAAATTTTATCATATTTTGATATACTAATTAATTCATAATCTTCAGGTATCCTGTAAAATCTCTTACATTTCCATTTGTTATTTTTAGTTTGTGTAGAATAAATCCAAATAATTTTATGTAATCCAAAAACACTGTGAGTGTAAAATTCACTATATAAAATAAATTCACCTTTTAAATTAAAGGTACAATAACGAGCACCTACTTCATCTTCATTTAAATCTAATGCAATTTTATTATTTTTATTACCCATATCGATTACTAAAAAAATGTTAAAATAAATATCAATTACCATAATTTAATATTGCATAATCAAATATAATTATTACTTACCAGAATAACTCTCATTACGATAAACACAAGCAAGTTTCTTATCATCAGAAACACATAAACTTTTGATTCCATATTTATTATCTGTATTATCTTTATTAATTTCATTAATTTCAACAGTTTTATCAAATTTAAGTTGAACCTTATCCATATCTTCAACATTCCAACCGACAACTGAATAATCTTTTTCACTATAAGTAATAAGGTATTTTTCATTTGGTGATATTTCTATCATAGTAATAGGTTTACCATTATGTGGTTTAACATCATTTTTATAATCGATATAATCAAAGGTAAATATTTTATCCACATCATTTTTATCAACATCGATCTTATCAACATCAATTTTACCAACATCAATTTTATCAACATCATTTTCATCAACAACATTTTCATCAACATTGATTTCATCAGTATCATCGTTAATTTCGATTACTGAATTGTCACTCATTTTATAAATATATAAATTTATTTAGAGAAATTATTATTTTTTTTTTTATCGCCTATTTGTCGATTATATACTTTTTTTTTTTTATTTTGAAATACGTGTGTAAACATGCATGGCTGTACGTAAAATTTAGCCTCTTACACGAAAAAAAATTTTTTTTTATTGTGAAAAGTTAATTTTTTTATTTTGAAACACATTGTTAAATATGCATGGCTGTACGTAGAGCTGCAACCCGTTACCCGAATCCGGGGTCATGGAATAGCAAATGGTAATACCCGTTTTGTATCCGTTTTGTGTTACAGCATACCCGGGTTACCAACTAGCCCAGCCAACCGAAAATTAAATTTGCCCGAGTTAGGATGTTAACTCTGGCCAGAATTTTAATGTCGACAAGAATTAAGAGTTATATGGATTTTTGCTTGGCCAATGAAATTTTTATTAAATCTGGCCAAAATTATTATATTTTTATTTTTCAAGCAATATCAAAATTTTTTAAATTCAATAAATATCAGAAAAGAATTGATATTTGTCCGGGTAATACCCGTTATGGAGTCTGGTAATACTTTTTTTGATTTGGGTATGATCCGAAACCAGAAATTCTGACGGGTCGCAGCTCTAGCTGTACATAAAATTTCGCCTCTCTTAAAAAAAAAAAATTTTTTTTTATTGCGTGAGCAATCACCTTTCGACATAAAAAAAATTTTTTCATCGAAATATGCTTTTCTTAAAAACAACACAATTCTTTTTTTCGGTAACTAGATACAGTAATGTGTTTATTTTATCTTATTTATTTATCTTAAAAAACTATAATATAAAAACCTTACATCACACAAATAAAAGAAAATATACATGCCATAACTAGTAGTCTTGTAAAACTTTTGGTTAATGTGGCTAAATGAAGTGCTGAATATCATGTGTTTATTTTGAAACTGACAACCCGACAAGTTCTTGGCGCAACTTGTGACACCGGATATACTTAAACTATACAGTATATCAAGTATTTCTTATAAATTTTTTTTACCTCATCCGGAAGGAATGCATTTAGTAATAGATTTTATGGCTATGCATAGATGAATGTTTCTTTATACCCTTTTTATATTATTTCAATTTGTTTTACTATAAATCACATGATCCTCTAGTAAAATCGTATAATTAAAACAACTTAACATAATTCGGTAATCAATTACTGAGAATGTTGAGAATTTTCTTTTTGTAAAAGATGAATAAAAGATATTAATATTTTTTTTTTTGAGATAAATTTTTTTATAAAAGGAGAAAAAATATAACCCAAAAAAGGAAGTAATTTCTATTTTTATTTGGATTTTTTTTTTAATATAAAATCAGACGAACTTTTTTTCTTAAAATGATAAATCAAAATAAAGTGATTACTGATTAGGCGGGAACAGGTGATTTCCTTTTCTAACGAAAAAAAAAAAAAAAAAAAAAAATTTAAAGGCTAGTTCATCTAAACTAACAATACTAATATATATAAAATTACCCGAGAATTTTTTCGTCCAAATTGGGAATTATGGTTAGTAGATTAAATGTGAAATTTTAAAAATACTAGAAAAAATCTGTCGGATACATTCACAATGGGTTAATATTTAAATGGAGTTAATGAAATAACATGAAAACAAAAAAATAATAGTAATTTGTTATTTTTCAAATGGTTAATCATTCAATCTTTCAAGATTTCAGAACATACTTAAAAAATTTCAGGTTACTTTAAAAGTTTTATATAAATAAATTAATAAAAATTAAAACCAGGTCCCTGGGTCCTGCCACATGCTCTTATTTAATTAATTTTACTTCTAAAATTTGTTTGCACGTATATGGAAATAAGTAATAATTTATTGAGACTGTAATCCCGATTTTTTCATGTTTTTTATTAAAAATAATAGACGCTTAATGATAAATTTACTTTTCAATTATTTAATTAAAGTAAAACTTTGTTTTTATATTGGGCGCTTCTGCAGTGGAGGATGACCATTATCCATAGTTAAATTTTATATCTGGGAGCTTTTGAACAATTGAAGTGAGTGGATTTTTTTGCAGAAAAAATTTATGTTCACTTCGGTTTGCTCATTTTTATAATGATTTATCACTATGAATAATTCTGGTCATTTTCCAACCTGATTGGCCAATCAATTCTATTGGTCGAAATCTACGCCACATTTAGGAATAAAAATTTTTTAATGTACTCATTAACTGTTTTTACTAAAAAAAAATGTAGTTAGGATGCGGTAAAAAAATAGTTAGCACAATTTTTTAAATAACAAATCAGGATAATTAAACTATTTTTATACTACAAATAGTAATTTATTAGCTTTTTTTTTACTTTATATCCTATGGTATCAAAACTAACTTTAATTACTTAAAAGAGTTTGTGCTGGTAGTTTTGAAAATCGGAAGAGTCAATCAATCATTTTATCAAAAAATCTAGAATAAGTAATAAATTTTGATCAAATAATCCATTATCTTTCCCTAAATATAATGAACAAAATTTAAATTCATTTATCTCCATATCCTTTGTCAATATTAGTCGTCACTTGAAGAAGTTGTTAATAACAAAAAAGAAAAAGATTAAACGTTAAATATTTAATCGAGTTATTAGTTTTAATTATCTGTTAGATACTAATATTTTATTTATATAATGAAAATAATATAATAAACAAATAGGATATAATGGTAGCTTCATACGGTAAATTCTTTACTAATGTTATATAATAAGATAAAAAGATAAATATAAAAGAATTTTTCTAACTATCACCAAGGGCGATGATCACCGGTGACTGAAATTATGACTATTGACCAGCATTAAAAAAATATAGTGCCGGTAAAAATTGATAATTCTGGCCAACGGTGATGACCACCCCCGGTGATTTGAAGTAAAAAACAATATAAAAATAGAAATAAGAATTAAAAAATAAGAATTCGAAAATAGAAAATATCATGATGATAATGAATTTTACGTATGAATTATACTGTATATACTGTACTATACGATTAAAAATTTATTATGGTCGAAATTGGGTAAATTGGGTAAATTGATTACCCATATTATTTGAATAGGAATTAATATAAGTATTATCTTGTTGAGAAGAAATAGGTACGACAATAATTTTAAATCCTGGGATATCAAAACTGTAGATGCCAGGGTTAATGCTAGCCATGTTAAATGAACCGGGTGACGGATGAACATACTGCGGCGTATATGACGAGGTGATTGGAGGTGGATAGGATTGCATAGTTGAATTATTAGACGTGGGTTGTTGATTGAAGTGATTGTTATTTGTATAAGACGGAAAGATATTATTATTATTTATCATAGAAAGGTCAGCATTGACGACATTGTGATTCATATTTGAAGAATTTTCATGACCCGGCTGAATAACAGCAGCGGTTGATTGTTGTAAATTAATGGATTCTGTAAAATGATTATTTTGGGAAGGATTATTATCCATGGTTAAATTTTGTGTGGGATTATGGGATTTGCAGAATTATAAAAAAACGAAGTGGATTATTTTTTTTAACAGGATCTTTTTATAATAAATCGACTTTGAAAAAAGTGGATTAAATTATGTATTATTTATAATGTTAAAAGTTGATCTCTTAAAAAATTAATGCTAACTAATAATACATAATAGCAATATGAGGCGTAATAAATAATACCAAATATGGGATGTATTCGCTTCCAATTTAGCTGATGGCTTCCAGTAAAAAGATTATTCTTTTGTGCGACTAAACCCTAAAATGAATTGTTTGAATGAATACTTGAACTGGTAACATTTTTCCATTTTACTGAAAATGAAACTTCAAAAAAGGAAAATGTTTAATAAAAGATTGATAACACAAAAAAAGAATTACTTACCATATTATTTACAAAATTACAAACATACACTCGCAGTGTTGTCATGGGACACGGTCACAAGATTATATAGAAAAGATTATGTATAAACACTTTATGTATAGTGATGTGCACTATACGTTGATTTTGTGATTGTACGACATGACAAACATATTTTTTGTACGTATGTATACTACCATACGTATGTTTCCGTCGTACCCCACCAGAACCGGCAAAATTTGCACACAGGGACCGCATTAGTGCGTTATACACTAACACGTGAAAATAAACAGTGACGAATAATGCGCGACGAATAAGTTTTTACTCACTCGAAAAAAACTGTCCCTCAGATAATTATAAACAGTGAAACAAGGCCGGAGCGTGACTATGTGATGAATTACAAATCGATCACGTGACTGTGCAAAAAAGGCTAGTGCAGTTACTGCGGCTGCGCCTTATCATTTGTATTTACCATACACACACACAAGGGTATCTATACACTACATGTTTCCTAATTGCCCCGGTCACAAAAAATCTCCGGACAATCCCGTACACTGTACACACGTATATCGGTATATATATTTATTGTGCGAATTTGAATCTTCTGATAGATAACCACTTAAAATTACTGTATATAAACGCGAAAATCCATTCCTAACAGTAATTTTTGATATGTATTATTAGAAGTGAGTATGTCTTAAACAAATAAAATTTAAAATAAAATTTAGCAAGTTTACCGGTCACAAATATTTTATAAAAAGTACTTAAGAGTCGATAAATATTATTTAAAGTTTTTTATTTGGTATAAATGAAATTTATATATTTTTCATATTTTTTTTTAAGAATTTTTCTAACTATCACCGGGAGTGGTGACTGAAATTATGATGATCGACCAGCATTAAAAAAATATAGTGCCGGTAAATATTGATAATTCTAGCCAACGGTGATGATCACCCCTGGTGATTTGAAGTAAAAATCTTTTTTTTTTTAAAATATTTAATTAACCTATATTTATTAAATTGTAGCAATATAGGAACTTTTTATGTTTAAAATGGTTATGATTATGTATATTTCGAATTTCTGCGAAAAAATTTTGTAGTCAATGTAGAAGGAGAAATCTTATTACAAATATTAAATCAATATTACCAAAAATCATATTTACTGAATTTAGCGAAAACAAGTATTATTAATTTATGACTTGATAAAATCAAATAGATTTTTTTTAATGTTTGTCTCCAGTCAACTATCCTGGGCATTACGACATTCGCTGAAATTAAGTATGACGTTTATTTGACATATAGGACGTGACGGTGACCAATCCCAAATTCCGGAAGAATGTAGAAACAAATATGCATTCCAATAACATAAAAAAAAAGGATTGGTTATTAATGCAAGCTTTTCTTGCTTCTACTAAAAATTTTGTCCCTTGGATACTTTGCACGGAGGGTGACACCGATTAATAATAAAATCGCGTGAATTTTCATGACATAACGCCTACAGCGATTATGTGTAACAAAAGTGAAAAAATTGACATATGACGCCGAATCGGCGAATCGCCGATATGAATTTGCAGAATCACATAACAAAAAAATTGTGATAGTATTACTGAATTCTATTTATTAGCAGACTATAAAATTAAATCACGAAATTAATACTTCGATAAAACAGATACTAGGGAACAGTTTTCGGGAAAATCTGGAGCACAAGTGTAACTAAATGAACCAATCATGCAAGGTCAAATTTTTATTATTTTACGAAAAACTAATAATTAAAAGACCGCAACGCAAGATTTTATGATCCATCTTTTTTCTTAATAAGTTTTTCTTTGTCTTCTTTTGATAACTTATTCTCTATTCTATCATTAGCATTACAAAACCATAACGCAAAAATTTTTTTATCATCATCCATTTTTAATAAAATATCATCACCTTCAATCTTAATTTTCTGTAATGTTGTTGTAGATGAAATGATTTCCAACAAATCATTATCTTTCATCTCAATTTTCTGTCTCGTAGATAAAATAGTATCAGTGAAGTAAACTCTTAATTCATCATGATCTTTACAGTAAATAGAATAAAGGTTAAGAGGTGGCTTATTGTCTACTATCTCTCGTATATCGAACAAGTGACAACATAATAAATTTGTTGCTTCAAATATATCAATTGAAATTATCTTGTTATGAGCATAAGAAATAATAAAATCGTCAACATATTCACAATGATCTATTAAAATATCGGATGTTTCAGTAAAATTTATTGTTAATATATCTCCACATTCACAATACTTATAATTTGTATCAGTCCATAAACTATGAAATGATGTTTCACATTAATTGAAATTGTACTATTGTAAGAACACTAAATAATGATAAAATAACAAACATACCAGAATAAATTATCATCGGAATTAATTGATTTAGATTGCTCGATATTTTGCTTCTTCAATTTTGTCGTCTTCTTGAAATGTGTGTAGTAAAAAAAAATTATATTTACGTATACGCAAATGAAATAATAAATATATGGAAAGGAACAATATTAAAACGCATAAAACACACTTTTGTGTTTCTGATATAAGTTGTTCAGGTATTGGATAACCACGAGATAGACGTTTACCGGGCAATTTCTTTTGGTCACATGAAGAAACTACTACACCCATTTCTTCGTAAAAATATTAATTTCAAGAACAAGTAATTAAAAATTATAACTCTTTCATCAGAGAACTTAAATTGTTATGCCGTTTAGTCACTTTTTGTTCGAGTTTGTCATTTTTATTAATTTAATCCATGTTAAAAACTTCCATATTATATGAGATGAACGGGATTTTGGTACAATGAGGTCTGGATTTTTTTGTCTCTATAAATATTAGGACTTGTAAAGAGTCTGTAATCTGATTTGGATCGCCAAAATCCCGGTTATGGAAACAAGAATATTAATAGAAAATAATATTAAATAAAACGGAAACGTAGAAATTTATTAATAACTAATTTTTGATTCCAACGCTAATACGAGTTTGATTTACTTCTGCTCTTCGAAGTCCAAGGTTAAAGACACTTAATGATCGTTTTTTATCAAATTACGATAATTACAGATGTTGTTTCGATCTTTTGGGCGAACATAACATCTACAGTATAATACAAAATAAGCCATAGACGTTAAATGGTAATCACCCATCGGTTGTATCATTTAATATGTTGATATCCACACATTTTGCAAATAATTTTTCAATTATTTTTATCTAAAATTGTTCGTTTTTATTAGCGTAAAAAATATTATGAAAAAAAAAAAAAAGTCACGATGACTTTATTGAATGCTGTAATTATTATGTCAAAATACTTTTTTTAGACTTATAAATTTAATAAAATGTAGAATTATTGTGTCAATCTTACATTTCTGAAATAGAAGTTTACAATAATGATTCAACATATAAATATATCAGATCCGGAGAAAAAAATCCGTCATTATATATATATATATACATCGTGTGATAATAAGTAAGCAAGAATATTTTCATGTGTACATTTATTTTATTTTTATTGACTTCTTTTTATATGGAAATATGACTTAAATATTGACGACATATAAATTATCATATGGTGACACCTATCTGATTTTTACCAACAAGGATATTTATAATGACTCATGCAAAGTAAAATTTACAAAAATGTAACAAAATTTTATATATGGTCATCTGATTTTAATAAAATTATATAAATGTATGTATTTTTCTTTTATTTTTTTTCTTCTTTAAATTAGTTTATTTTTATAATTTTATTTTTTTTCTTTTTCTTCTTTAAACTTTTGTATTTTTATAATTTTATTTTTTCTTTAAACCTTGATATTTTTAGCGTTCGGATAACTAACACAGTCTTAGCGTTCTGATATAAGTCTGACGATTTTTAGGGCTATCGTGTGGTAAATCTTACCAGTTACCTATTATTTATTAAGGTAAGCGTGCGCTCCCTGCTCTTAGCCATAGTTTTAATGATACATGCTTAACAGAATAAAAAAAGTCGATATTACCTGTTTGGTGGTGTCGTAAACCACCGGTGGTATCCCGAAGGACCATGACAGTAGGGACCATTTTTGATAGCATGGTACCTTCCTTTCTAAGAGGCTTTTTTTTTATGGAGTATGGTGTGGTGGTGGTTCTTCCACCCGGTACCAACCATACTAACGCTGTTTTTTTTCTTTTGTTTTTAGATACGAATTTGGAAGCATTATAGACGAAGAATTATAGACGAAGCATTATAGATGAGACATCATAGACGAGGCGTTATAGATGAGGCATCATAGACGAGGCGTTATAGACGAAGCATTATAGACGAGGCATGCATTATTAAAAAAAATTTATAACAAAAAAATTTATTTTTTGTATTGTATGATTGACATCATAATCTTTGTAGCTAGTTTTATATCGTTACAAATTTTTATTTTACAAATAAATAAAATAAATATCATTCTTCTTAAATTATTAAAAATTATTCTTTAACTTTTATTAAATATTTAACTTTTAAATACATATGAAATTTTTTTCCGGCCGGATACTTGGTGTCGCGTTAAAGATCATAAACTCGCTCTCTTTTCCCAAATATACCATTTTTCGAGTTGTTAATTATAGAACGACGTCATTCTCTCTCTTTTCCTGATGTAAACCTTTTGTAAACCTTTTTTTTTTTGAGAATCCAGAATTGTTCAACGATAATTCTTCGTTTGTAATATTACTATTTGTTTCATCCATTGATCTTTTAACGTTCGTTAAATAAATAAAAACGCTTATTATATTATTCTCAAATATAACATTAACACGTGTATACGTTGAAAGTTATAAAGCTACAACCGGTAAACAAACATCACTAATCTCTAATTCCCATCCTTTATTCCAAAAAGATTGATTCTGTTCAATTCTAAATGTAAAAGTATCATTTAATACAGTTGAAATAATATCCTGATTAGATTGAGAATCATTTAAAGGATTAAAGATTTTAACAGGACAACTAAAACTTAATAACATATGCCTAATAATATAAATAATATTTTTTTTTTTAAAAAAAAAAAAAATCATGTTAAAAAAAGTTTAAGATTCTTCATATAAAAAAATAGAAATAATGAAAATATTTATTTACCTTTCTTTATCAGTATTATGAGTATTCTTATTATTAATTTTCTTTAAAAAAATTCGATATAATTTTAATTCTTGATTTCCAAGACAATTTATAATAATATTTTGTGATTCAAATTCAAATGAATTTTTTTCTAATATATAAATTACTTGATATTCTAAAATCCATCCAGTAAAAGAAATTATACATTGAGGTATTTGAGAAATAAATAAAATTGAATTTATTTTTTCATTTTCTTTTATGAATGTTGAATAAATTTGTGTATTTAAAAGATAAATTAAAGAATTTGGTACGTTAACCTAAAATTTTTTTAAAAAATTTTTTTTTAAAAAAAAAAAAAGTTAATAAACAAAAAAATTTAAAATAAAATAAAAATGTACTAAAAAAATAAAAATAGTATAATACATGCTTGTTTTGGTTCAATATTTTCTTTGGATACATCTATAAATATGATATTCTTGAAATCGTTATTAAGATCCTGATCAAGTTTTAATAATAATAAATCTCGATTACATATGAATGTATGTGTATCAGAGAATTGTATAGCGTAAATATGAGAGATTTTCTGATAAAAATATATATATATATATATATTTTTTTAAAAAAAAATAAATTAAATTGAACGAACGAGCGAAGTAAATGAAAATCAAAAAAAAAAATTAAAAAAAAAATTTTTAAAAAAAAAGGTCGAAAAAATACGTACTTGACGAAGTGATGATATGAATGTTAAAGTTTCTTCATATGTTAGAAATGTCACATCAACTAAATGAGCAACTCTTTTTATAAAAAATTCGAATGAAATTTGGCGTAGAATCTATCCTTTTTACGAAGAATATATATTTATTTACCTAATTCCTAAAGCTACATTCAAAACATCTAAGTAAAAAAAAGATAATTCATTATTATTTTAATTATTAATAAAATAAAATAATAAAATAACAAAAAATAAAATATTAAATATACCATAAATAAAATTCATTAATCTTGATTTTTGACGAACTTTTCGTCCAAGACATGATGTAGTTGTACAAAATTTTATATGATCATATATTTGTGATGATGAAGTTTTTGGCATTTTGTGAAAAATTTTTATATCTTAAAGTTATGATAAGAATATTTTTTTTAATGAAATTTTTTTTTTTAAAAAAAAAAAAGAGGGAAAAGAAAGTTTTGGTATCACTATACGTTTTTGGCCACCCTTTTCATGTGATTTGGTAGAGCACAGTATGAGAGGAAGATCTGCACAAGTCGTACAAGTTGGTACAAAGTTGGTACAAGTTCGTACAAGTCGTGTACCAAATAACTCATTCTCATAACTCTTATGGCAACCCTTAATGTCTAGGTTGCAACACTTAATGTCTAGATTGTAACCCTTAATGTCTTTATGGTTTAGATTTTGGTAATTCCCACGATATTTTTTTTTCCCCAACATTAAACGACAAATAACGGTTTGTTAGTTGTTACCATAAGGATATTAACGATATTATGTTATTGTTATGACCAAAAATGGTTATAAATAATCATTTAATCCAACAAATATGAGAAAAAAAAAAAGGAAAAAATCAATGGGAATACCATGAGAATTTTCCTTTGAATGATTGATACAGAAAGAGAAAAATCTCTTGTCAATCTAAATTTTTCCCCTTAAACATTGATACAATAATATAGCGTTCTTTATATTACTAAAATACTTATAAAGCATTATAAATAGCATTATCGGTTGAATCGAATTTTGATTGAAAATCTACTAAACGATTCTTATTCGTAGTGGTAGTACATTTCTATTTAAAGTATGTTAGATGGAACTTATAATAGTAAACCCGATTAAGAAAAGCATTGTCGTAACACACGCACGAAATTGCGTGATCCTCAGAATACATATAAAGCAGCCCATTTTTTTATTTTATGAAAAATCAGTATAATTGATAGATATAACCTTGATAACGAAATCTCACGAAAAAAAAAAAAAAAAAAAAAAAAAAAAAAAAAAAAAAAAAAAAAATAAAAAAAAAAAAAAAAAA
>QZLH01000124.1:0-12599 GCA_003833135.1 Oehlia diaphana | reverse complement strand
CCTGTTTACTGCGGTAACAAAATTAACCCTTACGAATTTCAATTTTTATATAACAAAAAAAAAAAAAAAAATATTTCTTTTTTTCTCACTTTCGAAAAATCTTTAAAAAAAAAAAAAAAAAAATTAATAAAAAAAAAAAACAATTCAAAAAAAAAAAAAAAAAAAAAAAAAAAAAAAAAAAAAAAATACAAAAAAAAAAAATAACCTTGAATAACGAAATTAACGTACATTTTAATTACTGTAAATTAACGAATATTTAATTAAATTAACGAAATCAATCGATCAATAATATTAATAATTAATAATGAAATTAATAAAAATTTATAAAGTATTATTAAAAGAATTATATTTAATATTAATAAATACTGAACCTATAGTATATTGGAATAATTATAATTATGATATTGAAGATAAATTATTTGATCATATAAATAATTTTTTATTTGAATATGAATTGGATCCTAAAAATTTATTTGATATTTTAACAAATGATTCAAAAAATTTTATTCATTATAAAAGTTTGATTGGATTTTTTTATTATAAAGGGATTGGTTGTAAAGTTGATAAAATTAAATCTTTGGAAATATTTGATTCCATCAAAAAAGAAGGAACAATTACTGAGTCAATCACTTTACGTGACGTTGATGGTGATGATGATGATGATGATGATGATGATGATGATGATGATGATGATGACGACAATGATGATGATAATGACGTTGATAACAACAATGTCAACAATGTCAACAATGTCAACAATGATGATGATGATGTTGATAATGATATTAAAAAGTTGAATAAAATAATTTCAAAATATTTTTATTCTTTATTTCTTTATAAAGATGTTATGATATATAAAAAGGATAATTATAAAGTACATATAAGAAATGCTGAAAAAGGAGATTCAGTATCACAATATTTTATAGGTAATTATTATTATATTAAAAGAGATTATAATAAAGCAATTGAATGGTATTCAAAATCATCATCAGGAGGAAATATTAAATCAATGTATATGTTAGGTAATTGTTATTATGATAATAATGATAAAAAGAAAGCATTTGAATTATATTTAAAATCTGCTATAGGAGGTTATAATATTGCATCATTTATGGTAGGAAATTGTTATTATTATGGTAATGGTATTTTAAAAGATGAATATAAAGCATTTAAATGGTATTTAAAATCTGCAAAAAAAGGTTATAATTATTGTCAATATATAGTATCAAATTATTATAATGATGGTTTATATGTTAAAAAAAATGAAAAGAAAGGATTTTATTGGAATAGAAAATCTGCTATAAATGGTTATATTTACGCTCAAAATAAATTAGCAAAATATTATTTTGATGATTCTATTAATAAGAATCAAAGTAAAGCATTAAAATGGTATTTAGTATTATCAAATAAAAATTCTTTTGAAGCTATTTATTTGGTATCAAAATGTTATAGGGATGGAATTGGAACTGATAGAAATTTTCCTGAGGCAATAAAATGGTTTGAAAAGACATTATATTATTATTAGTATAGTATAGTATAGTGTTATATATATATAGTATAGTAGTAGTATATATAAAGTACGTTCATCGTACATGTTGGGACGAACATAATAATTACGCACGTTCGCTTTTTTTAAATAATAAATATTTGAATTAAATATTACCTCAAATGGTACCTCACATGGTTGACATTATAATGACGAAATTAATTATTTATATTATTTATTTATTATCAGTTATCAGTTTATCTAAAAAATGTTAATTTGATGCACTCCGGAAAAATACTTTAAACTTTAAACCCTAAATATGAAAAACTTTTCCCGCCAATTTAATTTGGGAAATCCGGAAAATCCGGAAATCCGGCAAATATATGTATGATAGATTTTTTGATCGACCATCGACGGTTTAAAAGAATTTTTTTTTTTTTTTCATATGTTTATAATTTAAAATGTTTCAACCTTAAAAAAAATTTTATATCATTTAAATATTAAACTAATTTTTTCATTATATGATAATGACAACAATTTGACATCACTTTCGCGGTATTTGGAATAATTAATATAATAAGTATGCAAAGTTTATTTATCGAGGATCAAATGTAATGCCAAGAGATGATTTCGGATTACCATATATGATATATCACGTGGTTCTGGGTAAAAGTTTACATCAATACTGATCATCAATTTAATTTAAAAAAAAAAAAACTATAAATTCTCTTTCTCTAAACCCTTCTAAACTTTCCTTTTTTCCTTTGTTACTAATAAAAAAAAATCATGAGTGATAATCCTACAGTAAAATTAAATCCAACCGGACAACCCATGCCATTAGTTGGTATTGGTATGTGGAAAGTACCAAAAGACAAAGCAACTGATTTAGTTGTTGAAGCTTTCAAACTTGGATATCGTTTATTGGTAATTATTATAAAAAAAAAAAAAAATTTTTTTTTTAAAAAATTTTTCTTAATTTGAAATTTATTTTTAAATTTCATTATAATTTGTATATAAAACTATTTAATAAACATTAAAAAATATATAAATAATTAGGATTGTGCAGCCGATTATGGAAACGAGAAAGAAATCGGTATAGGTCTTAAGAAAGCGTTTGATGCTGGAATTGTAAAGCGGGAGGTAAAAATATCAAAGTACCAAATTCGTTCTCTTTAATTAATTAATCACCTTTTTATAATCCTTATTATTTTGATTACACCTTTTATATTCCTTGTTGATTATTTAAGGATATTTTCGTTACATCAAAAGTAAGTAAAATTTTTGTCAGGAATTTTTGATTTGAAAAATCATCAAATTTTAAACGTTAATCTTTTCCTCAGTTATGGAATACGAATCACGCTCGTAAACATGTTCGTCAAGCCGCTGAACGTACTTTGAGAGACCTACAACTTGATCATTTAGATTTATACTTGATGCATTTTCCAATCGCTTTGAAATATGTTGATCCAGAAGTAAGATATCCTTCTGAATGGTATTATGATCCTAATAAAAAAGAGGTCATTCCAGAAAATATTCCAATTCAAGAAACTTGGCAAGCTATGGAAGAATTGGTTGATGCTGGTTTGGTTAAAGTAAGATTTAAGTTTTGATTTAATCTGATTTTCGTTCCATAATTATAATTCTTATTCTTTATATACATATTATATTTTCTAGAATATTGGTATATCAAATTGTTGTGCAGGTTTAATTATAGATCTACTCAGATATGCGAGAATTAAACCATCAGTCTTGCAAATAGAACATAATCCTTATTTAACTCAAGAAAGACTTGTAAATTATGTTAAATCTCAAGGAATGGCTGTTACTGGTTATTCTAATTTTGGTAATTTGAGTTACGTGGATTCGATTCCTAAAGCCAAAACTACTCCAATTCTTTTTGATCAACCTATAATTAAAGAACTTGCTAGTAGTAAAAACAAAAGTCCTGCTCAGGTAATATAATTTGTTTTTTTCATCCTAATCAATATTTTTAAATTTTTATTCGTTTTTAATTAATTAATTAATTATTTATTTATTTGTTTGTTTGTTTGTTTACTTGTTTGTTTTTTAAAAAATAGATTGTGCTAAAATGGTGTGTACAACGTCAAATTGCAATTATACCAAAATCCAATAATCATGATCGTCTTGCACAAAATAAACAATTATTTGATTTTGAATTAACTCAAGAAGAATTACATAAAATTTCTTCTTTAAATATTAATTTAAGATTTAATGATCCTGCTGATTTCGATTTGCCAATCTTTGACTAAAAAATTATATTTATAGTTAGTAATGATTGTATTCATTTTATTTTTTTTTTAATAATTAAAAAGAAATTATCATTGAATTAATAATTAAAATAATTGAGTCCATGAATTGTGTCTGATTGATTTATTATTATTATTATTATTGAAAAAGTACACGTTTGATTATACATTATCATAATTTCTATAAATCAAAGGTCAGATCAAAAAATCTGAATTACTTAAAATCCAACTCGTTTAAAAAATAATAAATCAAGCGATCACGTTTGAATGTAGAATGTTACAGTACGTCGTGATTTCCAATCCTAGACACGATACTAAATAATAATAATAAATCAGTAATTAATGAATGTGACACGCGCAAAAGTAAAAATTGTGAAATACTTACGTTTAACGGTGGTTTAACCGCAAGACGTTTAGATCGTCTAATTTTTCTCCCACGTTTTGATGATTCATTTGATGAATTTGTAGTTGTAGTAGATTTTACAAAAGTTTGATTTACATCTGTTGTTACATCAGAATCTAATTTAACTACTTGTATTGGTTCAGTAGGAATATTCTCATCTAAATTTGTTACATCTATTGATTCATTATTATTATTTATCTTGAAAACTTCTTCAAGACTATTTTCCTTATTCTCCTGTTCATCATTATGAATTTTGGTATACTTTATCTTCCCAATTGAATTACTTTGCTAAAATATCAAAAATAAAATAAAAATCAAATTAATATATATACATTATATATAATAATATATATACATTTTTATTAAACAAAAATGATCATAACCTCTATTGAATTTCTTTTCTTTTCCGATAAAGTTGATCTTTTAAATTCATTAATTGTTGAATCACTTATAGGAGACAAAGTAGTTTGAAATTCTAAAGAATCATTTAAAATTTGATGTTGATGATGTACTTTTGAGGAATTTATAGGATTTGTAGGAGATGAAGGAGATGAAAGATAAAATATTGGAGTATCATATGATTTTGTTACAGAATCAGGAGATTTAGGACGATAAACAGGTGATTTAGGTTGATACACTGAAGAATTAATTGAAATATCATGAAAAGTGGACGTTGAAGGATAAGTATCTTGAGTATTATTAACGTTAAAGGTTACCAAAGAAGTTCTTTCAACAGAAGGGTAAGGCGGAGTTGGATAATCAAAATATATTGGTGCTTTCAAAAGATTATCGTTCCAAGAATTTGAAATGGGGGAAGTCCTTTGAACATTTTGAAAACTACTATAAGAAACTTTTTCAACAGTTGATGACTTAGAATAAAATGAAATTGTAGAAATAGGTTTAGCTGATTTTTGAGGATCACTAGCGTTTGTGAAAGATAATTTAGTTGTCACTGGTGTAATAAATTGGTGAAACATATT
The DNA here is from genome assembly GCA_003833135.1 of Oehlia diaphana. NCBI lineage: Eukaryota > Fungi > Glomeromycota > Glomeromycetes > Glomerales > Glomeraceae > Oehlia > Oehlia diaphana. The sequence continues at coordinate 7,463 of QZLH01000124.1, read as the reverse complement.
TTTTTTTTTTTTTTTTGTCTAGAGAGTTAAAAGTTTTTTTTTTAAAAAAAAAACAGAAGAAAGAGAAGTAGAAAAGGTGGTAAGAGGGGCGGAGATGATTTTAAATTTAAAGTCCAGATTGATTACGTAATTGGTCAGATGACTCCATTTCCAGAAATGCGTTGATCTATTCTTTACTATAATCGATATATACTGTATACACGGTAACATATATTATAAGGTAAGACAAATCTTATTCGGTAGTAGATATAAAATCTAACGGCAAAGGTACGGATGTAGTGGGCTGGGTATTTTTTAATCTAATGTTTGATGGCTTTGATGGGCTTATCGGCCTTTATCGGTAATTTTAACAACCTGTTTACTGCGGTAACAAAATTAACCCTTACGAATTTCAATTTTTATATAACAAAAAAAAAAAAATAAATATTTCTTTTTTTCTCACTTTCGAAAAATCTTTAAAATAATAAAAAAAAAAAATTAATAAATAAAAATTACGATTCCAAAATAACAAAGAAATAATAATAATAATAATAATAAATTCTCACACATTTATTTATATTTACGGATCAATTTTGTTTTTGTCACTTACTATTTATGTATTTTTATCCTGTAATATTGATTACATATCACGGGAAGATTTAACCAAGATTAATTGTTTTATATTTGTTTAATGCAAACAACTAAAAAAATTATTATTATTTTTTTTTTGTTCCCCAATTCCGGTTTCTTTTATTTTTTTTCAAAAAGTCATGACCTCTATAAATATAAATGCAGATCCTGTACGTTTATTGATAAAATGAAAAATAATAATAATAATAATAATAAAAAAAAAAAAAAAAAAAAATAAAATTTTTAATATGGTACGATAATAAAAGAATGAAATTACCGATAAGGTAATATTAAGTTTGTTATTGATTATTTAAAAAATAAATACTAATACTGTAATACTAATAATAATTCTAATATAAATATTACTTTTTCATTTTCGTTAAACCCAATTTTGTAAATTAATGAAAGTAAACTTTCAATCATTACCGAAATCGGGAGTAATTACTCGTGTTAATCTTTTAAATTAACTAACTAAAATAATGATGGGATCAACCAAAGAAAAAATGTGTTTCAAAAAAACGAGTTATTTATGTATCAAAAACGAAACACATGGTAAATTACCAAAAACAAAAAATTGTTCTAACCAAATAATCTTTATACGAAAAATACAACTTGCACGTTTTATTCTTCCAAAGTAAATAAATTATTATTAATAAACTTGAACTTTATAAAAAAAATATTATTAACTTTTAAAATTCTGGATGAGAAACAAGTTATCACGACATATGATTAAAATGAATCTTATAAACCACGATGTGTTTTTCCAAAAAAGAACAAAAGTAACCATGTTACATCCTTTTTCTAAGATTCTGTGTCGACTTATTTATTTAATCTTTTTTTTTATTATAAAAGGCTTTTGGAAATTTTATCGCGAAAAAATAATCGTCTCTGCTAAGAAAAAAAATTAAAAAAAAATTTATAAAATTACGTTCAAAACTATGGACCATAATAAATTACAAGATAATAACGGATACAATTTTACTGAATCCAGTAATTTACAACAATCAAATATTATTCAATCGGAACAGGAACGTTCATCAAATACTAATAATAATAATTACAACAATGTCAATGTTGATTTTTCTATGATGGACGATCCGACATCATACACAAATAGAACTTCTCAATCTTACTCTACCGTTCCTTCTTATTCTTCTCCTGCTAATTCTTCCGTAATCTTTGGTTTTGAAATTCCCGGTTTTAAAATCATTTCTATACCCATTTCTTCTCCGATGTCACTTAGCCTGACAAATAATTTCGCAATTTATAGTCTTGACATTCCTGGGTTTAAAATATTAGTTATTCCTACTTCCTCTCAATTTCAACAATAAATTAATTTTATAATCTATTATTTGTAATAAATATTTCGTGTACTATACATGTATGATATCCTCTCCTCCTTCTTTCTTCCCTTTCTATTGCAAAGGTCTAATATCTCTAAATAAAATATTATTTTTATTATTATCCTAGTTTATAAGTAATAAATTTCTTGAATTTTATTTTATAAATCGAGTAGTTACCTCTTTGAAGTTATAACGAGAAAATTTTATCACTCTTTTAGGTTGTACTGTAATTAATTGAGTAATAAGTTTTTTCTATTATGAACGTACAAAGTACTATTTTGAAATTTGTTACTATTAAAACTATAAATTAATAATTGCAAATTTAAATAAAAATTACTAGATATTAGAGGTAGAACGAAAAATTGAATTTGTATGAGTACTCTTAAATTAAAATCTGGAGAATGACGATACTTGGTCATATAAATATATGAATATCGGTTAAGCCTTTGTTTTTACTTTATATACGGTAAATAATATAAAATAAAGAATATACCCTTCCAGCGAAATGAGTTAAACAATATTATAGCGATAATCAATAAGAAGAAATAGATTTGTTAAATAACGTAAATTATTATTATTATTATTATTTCAAGGGCCGCGTGATAAACTTTATTGATAAATTATTTCTTATTTCTATTCTTCAGTTTTACCCACCCCGCGAGATGTGACCGATGAAATAAAATTTCTCCCAAATTTCCAGCATTTACAAAGGGATTAAAGATATCCAAATTTTGTATAATCAAGTGTAAAATATAAATAAAATTTCAAAGTAAGAATAAAAAAAAACTAGGAAAAAAAAATAAAAATAAACATTCTATAACAGATAAGAACGAAAGATAAAATAAAATAAATTAACTAAAACAACTATATCAATAAATTAAATAAGGGGCGTAATATGACTTGCAGGATCGCAAATATCAAAATCGTAGATCTGCATATATCTCCGTTTCGAAATTTTGTGGAGCAAAAAATTCCGTGAAAAATATACCGAAAAAAACTGACGTACTGAAAATCAATGAAATAAATATATTTTTGAAAACAAAAGCCTATCTGCTATCAAGAAAAAATTCTACCTAATAATCCCAACCCTTCAGAACGGATACATATGTCGAGTTGTGCATTATTCCTATATGTATTATGTATTTTGATTGTTAGTGATAAATAAAGCTTAATAATTTATTATAATATACTTACCCATCAGATATCGATCCGTCAATGATTATTGAATGTTCCTCAAATTCCAAGGTATCTGATCCCTTATTTCCATTTTCTTTCAAATATTTATTTATAGAACTTTCGTCTGGAAAATTCGGATCGGTTTCACAGCCAATAAAGACGAACCATTTGTTTTTTCCGATGATGGATATCTAATTATGAAATGAAACAGTATTTATATAGCTGATTTACGACCATTTCAGTTTAAGCCTTTAAGGTTCAAGAACGTTCTTTATATAAATACCGTAAAATCCTGAAAGCAAGCACCCCGAAAGTAAACACCGCTTACCAGAATTATTACAATTTTGGCCAATATTATGATGAGCTTGGCTGGCATTATGTGCATGCTTACTTTCGGGACTTTACGGTATCGTACTTTAAGATCTCACAAATGAGCTACTTTTTGAAACAAAAATTATTATTGCGAAAGGACTTACCCTCCAACCCACAATAAGAAGTAATGGTAAGTTATTCTTACGCTTGTCATCAATTTCATAGGTCACAATCCCGCAAGCTTTTTCAATTGTTGACTTGGACCTTCTATAGTACATTAAATGTGGCATATTGAGAAAACAATTTATAATAAGAAAAATAACAAACAGGATACTTACATTAATCCCATTTCTCTGCGATTTATTGTTACGGGTAACGGTGTAATTAATTTATTCCCAATATGTTTTCCATGGTGTAATGTATTCCTAGATTGAGTATTATTAATATTAATTGTTATCCTATTAACAAAGTTGGTTTGAACAAAATTATTAATAGCTGATAATGGTATCGATGGAATATTCATGGCTTATTTTAAAAAAGTTACGTAATAAAAAATGATAGATGGTAAAATAGAAAATAGAAAATAGAATGAAAAGGCTATCTTGAAATTGGGTAAATTATGAACGAGATTTGTAAATTTGTAAATTTGTAACAGCAAAGAAATCCGAAAGGATACAAGATTAAGAAAGCGAGAGGAGATTACAGGTATCATATTTATTTATTTTTTTCGTAGATCTTTTCTTCATTTTGGCATATACACGTGATGCCTAACCGTTACTGTTCACGTGACTGCCTTGTTCTCGTCGTTTGTACGACTACAAATTTTTTTCGAGGGTCTGATCTCTATTTGGCACATGATGTGTTTCTGAGGCATTTTTAACTAATTTGGGAAGTTAATTTCTTTGGTTTTTCGGCGGATAGTTAAGTACAGTATGTTGTGATACATATAATAGTACACAGCATGCGGCGTTTGTTGTATGATGGAGATTCCAGGCATATTTGTCACCCGTCATCGCCAGATTATTTATGTATGTTGTGTTACATTTACTAGTATCCCTTGTTTTAATTTTTTCGGGGAGATCATGCTTATTTTGATATCTTGTGTAAACTATTGTTGGGGATGGCTTCTTTATTGCTATAATTAATTGTACTCTTACAATAATAATAGCGTCAGTGTGACTGACACAATAACTATTACATATACAAGTATATACTTTCTTAATTTTCAAAGGATTACATCAATGAAATTTTATTTGTGATTTTTTTTTTGATATTCTCACGGATGGTGTTTATTAAAAAGATGGTTATCACATGATTATACGTAGATGATGATTTGTATCTGTATCTCGGGTTTGTTTTCCCTTCTTCCTTCCTCTTCTATTACAAAGGTCAAATATTACCTAAATAAAAATATTATTGTTATTATTATTCTAGTTTGTTTATAATAAATTTTTGAATTTTGTTTTGTAAATCGAATAGTTACTGTTAGATGTTATAACGACCTTAAATAAATCTTATAAATTTTTTTCTTTTGATAGAATTTCATGTTAAAGTTTTATTGATTCTAAAATCACCTTATTTATCTCTGATGAACATTTTCAGAGGAACTTTTAGACGTCATGCTGTAACTAATTGTGCTTGTTAAGTTTTCTCTATTATGAACGTACAAAAAAATAATGTAAATTAAATAGATAAATAATTACTATTTTTAAATTTGTTACTATTAAAGCTATAAATTAATAATTACAAATTTAAATAAAAATTAAATATTAGAGATAGAGCGAAATATTAATTTGTATGAGCACTCTTAAATTAAAATTTGGAGAATGACGATACTTGGTCATACAGTATAAATTTATGAATATCAGTTAAGCCTTTGTTTTTACTTTATATACGGTAAATAATATAAAAATATACCCTTCAGCGAAATGAATAAATCAATATTATAACAATAATCAATAAATAACGTAAATTATTATTATTTTTTTTTCAAGGGCCGCTTAATAACTTTATTAAAAAATATTTCGTATACAGTAAAACAAAATATCTCTATTCTTCAGTTTTACCCACCCGATCAACAAGATGCGATCGATGATATAAAATTTCTTCCAAATTTACAGCACAGAAGGATTAAATATATCCAAATTTTGTATAATAAAATGTATAAATATAAATAAAATTTCAAAATAGAAATAAAAAAAACTAGGAAAAAAATAAATAAAATTAAGTATTGAACAAAATAATAAGAAATGAAAATAATTGAAGATAAAAATGAAGTGATAAAATAAAAATAAAAATAATAAAATAAAAAAAAAGAACAAAGAGAATAATAAAGGGAAATAAGAAAGAAAAAAGAAAAAGAAAAAGGAAAAAAGAATAAAAAAGAATAAAAAATAAAAAAATAAAAACTTTATAAGAACGAAAGATAAATTAAAATAATAATTAAATAAGGGACGTAATTTGACTTTGCAGGATCGCTAATTTATCTACATACTGTATATCTCCGTTTCGAAATTTTGGGGAGTAATAAGAAAAATATACCGAAAACTGACGTACTAAAAATCAATGAAATAAATATATTTTTGAAAACAAAAGCCTATCAAGAAAAAATCCTAATTATATCTAATAATTCAAACCCTTCAGAACGGATACATATGTCGAGTTGTGCATGATTCCTATATGTATTATGTATTTATTTTGATTGATAGTGATAAATAAAGCTTAATAATCTATCATAATATAATTACCCATCAGATATCGATCCTTCAATGCTCATTGAGTGTTCCTCAAATTCCAAAGTATTTGATCCCTTATTTCCATTTTCTTTCAAATATTCGTTTATAGAACTTTTGTTTTCGCCTGGAAAATCTGGATCTGTTTCACAGCCAATAAAGACGAATCATTTGTTTTTTCCGATGATGGATATCTAATTATGAAATAAAGCATGGTTTATATAGCTGATTTTGACCATTTCTTCAGTTTAAGAGTCAAGTGATTCAGTAAAAGTTCTTTATAATAAATACCGTAAAATCCTGAAAGTAAGCACTCCTGAAAGTTACCAGAATTATTACAATTTTGGCCTACATTATGATGAGCTTGGCCGGCATTGTGTGCATGCTTACTTTCGGGACTTTACGGTACTTCAAGACCTCCAAATTGACAACTTTTTAGAACAAAAATTATTATTGCGAAGGGACTTACCTTCCAACCCACAATAAGAAGTAATGGTAAGTTATTCTTACGCTTGTAATCAATTTCATAGGTAACAATCCCGCAAGCTTTTTCAATTGTTGACTTGGACCTTCTATAGTACGTTAAATGTAGCATTTTGAGAAAACAACTTATAATAAGAAAAATAACAAACAGAACACTTACATAAATCCCATTTCTCTGCGATTTTATTGTTACGGGTAACGGTGTAATTAATTTATTTCCACTATGTTTTCCATGATGTAATGTATTCCTTGATTGAGTATTATTAATATTAATTGTTATCCTGTTAACCAAGTTGTTTTGAATAAATTTATTAATACCTGATAAAGGTATCGGTGGAACATTCATAGCTTATCTGTAAAAGGTATAGAAAAAGTCAAATATGTTGGGTAAATTATATTGGGTAAATTATGAACGAGATTTGTGAATTTGCAACAGTAAAAAAAAAAAATTATATGTATCGGATTTTATATACTCCCACGGAGATCATTTATGCATTCTGCACTCTTGGTCTCACATATCTTTCCTAACTGATCTTCCCCAGTAACACCATCAAAAAAAGCTCGGGCATGTGATTTTTGAGCATATGATTTTGTTACATACGGCGCAGTTTGTGGCAACTGATCTATTTAAATATTTATCGCGTATTATTTAATTATTTAAGCTATTATTTAAGCTTTCTTTTCGCGTCACATTACCAAATATCAAGAATACAAATTTATTTTTAAAATAAAAGGTTGGCTTATTTTCATTACAATAGCTATAAATCTTTTAAACAAAACTTGCAGAAAATATGAACCTGTAGAAATA
>QZLH01000123.1:94160-121055 GCA_003833135.1 Oehlia diaphana | reverse complement strand
TTGGAATTGGAAAATCATAATCTTCCTGTAATGGACAATCAAATTTTGTACGGTATTTAAGGTGCATGATCGGTTTGCGAATATGATCAAAACGTGTCATTAGAAATGATTTGCGTCGTGATGCCAAAAGAAGTTCCTCTCTTGATGCAGTGGCGGCATGAATACCGGCGTCATTACATACACGTCTACAATTGCGATCAAAACGTTTCTTTTGTTGGCGTTTGGTACTTGGTTTAGTACTAAAATTGTAGTTAAGATCACTATACAATTTTTTGTATATGTAAGTTTGACCTTTGTGAACGATGTTTTTATAGCTATTAGCCTGATATTGGGTAAGGAACGTCGTGCCTTGTCGTGAAGAAAAACACTTTTTTACGTTGTGATCCCGCCAATGGGTAAATAATCGTGTAGCATGAAGAGTTCTTCCTTGAAGTTCTGTCGTATTTAGAGACTTCTCTGACGTATTGTCGTTGTGATAGAAAGTCAACTTGTTGAAATGATCGATACATGCTTTGCGTTCGTTAGTCATGATAAAAGGACTAGGTACCAGACAGGAGGGGGTAAAATTATTTCCTTTGAAAGTATGAGCTGGGTGCGAACAGGCTTGGTAAATCCCAAAATAGAATCTATATTTCTTATACGAAAAGTTGAAGAAGGTCTTGGTCATGTGATTGTGTTGTGATTTGTTCTGACCACGTGATTTGATAAAGTAATCCCATTCTAACTGAAACTATATCTCCATATTCTATACCAGATTTTTTATCACAAAATTTGCTTTCTACTAAACAAAAAAACACTCATTGTTGTCACCATTTGAGAAAAAAATATGTAATATAAAAAAATATTTTTTTTTTTGAAAATTGAAATAAACAAAAGAACCAATTTTATTTATTTGAAATAAAAAAATTTTTGTAACGAACTATATAAAAATTAAACTAAACTAAAAAAAAAAAAAAAATATCAATTTTCCTTTTGAAATAATTAAAAAAAAACAAGAATTTTAGTGTCTCTAGCCCCAATGTCCCTTTTTTTACAAATTTATCAAAAGAGAAAATCTATTATCTAACAATAAATATCCAAATTACCTTTTATATTTTTACTATAAGACAATCAAAAATCGTTATTTTTATTTATTAAAAAAAAATATTTCAAACTAAAAAAAGAAAACATTATTAAATAATAAGAAATCAGATTCCCCTTTATATTCGTATCATTATAAAAAAAATTCAAAGAATTCATCTTTATTTTAAAATTTTTTTACTAAAAAAATTTTTTCAAACTAAAAAAGAAAAAACTATCTATTATCATAACTATGAATATAAAATTTCCTTTTATATATTTATATTATATAAAAAATTGCTTTTTTTTTTTTAGAAAAACTAGCGATTTATTTGGTTACAGCACGAATTTCTGATGGATGATTCTCGACAAGACATTTATCTTACAAAGGTTTGGCCAGAGGTATGCAGAGTTATGTACGAACATGTGATCAAACGGCCAGCATTAGGCTGTCTTTGTAAGCGATTTATCTGTTATTGTCCGAAGTGTTAGCAAAGGACTATGCAAAATCTGGTTTAACTTCCATTTTTGTCCCTGCACAATCGACAATTTTATTTCCTTTTTTTTGAATACGTATCACGATTTATGTAACACTACCTATTCGACCCCTGAAATATGCTAAATACACGTAGATCATATTACATTATTTGTGTTTAATTTTGATAAATAAACACAATAATTTATATTTAAATGAAATTCTTTCTTAGAAGGTACTAGGGTTTAATATTTTCTTTAAATTTAAATATTCACGTAACAGTTGTAACATGCACTTGCGAGTTATGCACTTATGCAGCGTGAAGAACTTACCATTTTCCTAGTATATATGGTGCAATTTCATTTTTATAATTATGCAAGATACGGAATTGTGCATTTTTCCGTATCTCAAAACGTATCTAGACGTATCTAGACGTATCTAGACGTATCTCTCAGTATACAAAACGTATCTTTCAGTATAAGAAACGTATCTACTTTTTTTATAGGGCTTCATTCACTGTGGAGTAGACTTTCGTATTACTTACCGTAGTTACGTTTTACGACTAATTCTTTGTAATTAAGAATTATCAGACAATAAGAATTACATGTGATAAAAGACAAATTTTAAACATGCAAAATCTAAACTTTTATTACTTTTATTGATGATTTATTACTGCATATGGAATTAATTATATAATAATTAAAAAAAATAATTTAAACACTGATTTTCACAAATATTGTACTATTTATTTATTTTTTATTTTAGATTTTATTTGTTTTAACATTTCTTAAGTGGATAGAGGTTAAAATGTTAAATATTTTAATAATAATAGTCGTAATTCCTCGCGGTCACGATAAAACAACAATTATTTATACACTTTATTTTTTTAACCATTATATAATTAATTGTTGCATGCATGTTTTACGTCTATATATTAAAGACAAGTATTAGGATCCTAAATACACAATTAATAAAGGTACAATAATTTAATGGAAAAGATATTGATAGCAAACTTATATTGTAATTATTGATTTTTTAAAATATGAAAATGTAAATTATAATGTATTATTAATTAGGTTTCAAAAATAAAAAATATATAAAAGGTCAACAGTAAGATTAAAAAGGAATCTTTTTTTTAAAAAATAAAAGAGGCTTCTAGCTGATTATTTAATTTTAATCCCAATTTCGATTTGACGAATTTCTAAATGCTCTTTAACCTCCCTATAAAAAATTTTTCGGAAAAATGATCACGTTTCGGAATAAAACTAGAAAAATGATCATTTGTCGGAGTTTTTTCCAGAATTTTTTATTATAGGACCTCTAACATTCACTTAATATTCTTTACCTTCTTGCGCTCACATTTCATCTTATTTATGAAATAATACAAGAAATTTTTTAGCATCAATATTTCCTCCTTCAGCCGCATCCTTACATAAATCATATGCCTTTTCTTTATTAATTTCAACTATTATTCCACTAAAAAAGTATTTTCCAACTTTATATTTTCCATATATACATCCTTTTTCAGCTGCTTGTTTGTAATAATCGAATGCTCTAGCTTCGTTCTTATTGACACCTTTTCCCAATTCGTAAATCTCCCCCAATTTATATAATGCTATCTCATTATCATATTCAGATGCTGATTTTTGATACCAATAACTAACTTCATTTAAGTCTTTTGCTAATTCTTCCTTATTTTTATAATAATCCTCATGAATATTCATTTCATTAAGATTTCCCTTTTCAGCTGCTTCTCTATATAACTCAAATCCCTTTTTCTTATTAATTTTTGTTCCAATTCCATTTACATAGCAATATCCAAGATGAAATTTCGCATTAATGTATCCCTTCTCAGCTGATTTTTCATATAACTCAAATGCTTTAGTTTCATCTTTATTTATACCAATTCCTAATTCATAGCATATAGCTAAGTTATCATATGCGAATTTATTTCCATTTTCTACTGCTCTTTGAAACCAATAAACAGCTTTTTTTGAATCCATTTCAGGTACTTCACCCTTCATATATAGATATCCAAGATAATTTTGTGCAGTATCATGTCCTTCTTCTGCTACTATGTTATACAATTTAAATGCCTTTATTTTATTAATTTCAATTCCAACTCCTTTATCATAGCAATATGCTATTCTAAATTGAGCATTTAAATATTCTTGACTAATTGTCTTTCTATAGTACAAATTAACATACGCCCAGCTAACCCCCCTTCCAGCCCTTTCAACTTTAGCAGATACCTTATTATATAATTCAAATGCTTTTCTTTCATCTTTTTCTACTCCTTTTCCATTTTGATAGCAATCACCCAATTTATTGCATGCCCAAATATATCCATCATTAGCTACTTCTTCATATAATACAACCGCTTTTTGTTCATCTTTTTCTACTCCTTTTCCATTTTGATAGCACTCAGCCAATTTAAATTTTGCCCAATCATATCCTTTTGCTACTGTTTCTTTATATAATTCAAATGCTTTTCTTTCATCTTTTTCTACCCCTTTTCCATTTTGATAACAATCAGCTAAATCACATTTAGCTAAATCATGTCCTTTTTTAGCTGCTTCTCTATATAATTCAAATGCTACTTTTCTTTCATTAATTTCTGATTCAATTCCTTCAGAATAACATTTACCAAGTTGAAGTTGTGTTTTTGAAAATCTATTATCAGTTGATTTTTTATAACATTCAAAAGTTCTCGTTTCGTTACTATCCTCAATATAAAGACTTCTCAAAATATATTGTGCAATTACACATCCATTTTTTTTTATCTTTTTAAATAAATCAAATGCTTTTTTATGATTCACTTCAGTTCCTACTCCGTATATGTAACAATAACCAAGAATAATATTTGCATTCAAATGCTTATTTTCAGTTAATAGCCGCGAATAAAAATCATCTACTTTATTTATTATAATTTCTTTATCACCAGATAAGTAGTTTGTAATCGGACTTTCGTTTTCTGCCAAATCTTTAAATATTTTAAAAGCCTCTTTTCTATCCCTATTAATACCTACTCCAAATATATAATGCAATCCTAACAAATATAATGCATCATTATCTCCTTTTTTAGCCATTATTTTAACTAATTCAAATGCCTTTACTTTGTTTATTTCAGTTCCATATCCAAGATTATAACAATAAACAAGTTGAAATTGTGCACCAATACTTTCTTGTTTAGCTGATTTCTTGTATAATTCAAAGGCTTTTCTTGTATCTTTTCTTACACCTGTTCCTATTTGATAACATTTGCCTAAATTTAATTGCGCATATTTACATCCATTTCCAGCTGCTTTTTGTAGATAATAAAACGATTTTTCATAATTTGCTTTAAGTAATATTCTTCCAACATAATATAGTCCATGCTGATTTAAATTCCTAAAAAATAAAATTTTGTAAAACTTTCTTTTTATAATATTGTCTGTTTTGATTCCTAGTTTTTTAATATAGCACTTTTTAAGAATATTTTTTGCTATAATATTTCCATTATTTTCTGCTTTTTCATACCAATATTTTGCTTTTACTTTATCAACTTTTGTTCCAATTCCATTATAAAGACAATTACCAAGTTCTAGTTGTGCATCAGAAATTTCTTGTCCTGCTAAAATTTCATAATATTTACGTGCTTTAATCTCATCTTTATCAACTCCTTTTCCTAATCTATAACAATTAGCAAGATAAAGTTTTGCAGTTGTATTTCCACTTTTAGTTGCTTCATTATACCAATAAGCTGATTTTTTTTCATTGCTCATTATTCCAATACCAAATTCATAACAATATCCTAGATAAAATTTTCCAATTATACTTCCATTGTTTGCAGATTTTTCGCACCAATTAAATGTCATTTTTTTATCACATTTAATACCATATCCATCATAATAACAATTAGCAAGATAAACTTGTGCAATTGAATAATTATTATTTGCTGCTTTTGTAAATAATTCAAATGCTTTAATGCTATTATTTTCTTCTGTACCAAAATTATAATAATAGAATATTCCAAGAAACCAAATATATTGTAATTTATCCTGATTCTTTAATAACCAATATATAAGATTGTTTACATTTTGATTTAATTGCAATATTTTTTTATCAATAAGTTGTTGAATTCGATCAAAAGTAACACCTCCATCATGTTTTTTAATTATATAACTAATCAACTTATCAACAACTGCGCCATATATCGACTCAATTAGATTTACTGATGATATCGACGTTCGATTTGATGCAATTGATGAACTATCTAAATAATTTTGTGAGTTTATCCTAGTACTTTCACATACGTCAATATTTAATGATTCAATATCAAATATACTGGTATTCAGATTTGACATAGTATTTAGTATATTTGACATAGTATTTTGCATTAAATTACTATTGATATTTAAATCGTTATTTATATTTGGAGATACCTTGTTTGATTCTAAATTTATTCCTTCATTTGAATTACAAATAATAATTTCAGGAGAAGTGATTGTTTTAAGTATTAAAACAACTACTTGCATATTTGGACGTTCATCCGGTTCATATTTCCAGCATTCTAACCAATTAGTAAATAAAATTAATTTACATGATGCTTATAATAAAATATTAATCATATTATATAAACGTTACCTGTATATAATTTACTATATTTAACAGGAGTCCCATCAATAATTTTTTCTCTTTTACCATTTAATATAGATAACATTAAACTTGGACCATAACCGACTTCACGAAAAGGTCTATATCCACTTGAAATTTGCCACAACAAAATTCCAATGCTGTATACATCAGATTTTTTATTTATTTTATAATTTTCTTTGTCTTCAAAACTTTTTGGGTCTACATAGGGTAATACACCAAGTACTTTTGATAAGTCACTTGATACTTCAATAACTTTTTTCGATAAACCAAAGTCTGCTAATTTAATATTTTTCTGATGTATAAGTATGTTATTTCCATGCTTTAATTACAAAATTAATTGTATTAGCCTTTTTATACTGTATTTTAAAACAAATGATATCAGAATGAATAATTAATAAAATATATATATTACCAGATCACGATGAATAATATCATTATCGTGCAAAAATTCCACAGCGCTAGCCAGTTGCAATGCTAAGTGGAATTTATCATTCCAGTTCAATTCATTAAAATGCTTGCTTAAATAAGCACTTAACGTACCGCTATCAGCATATTCTAAGACCAAAGAATATTTTTGAATTTCGCCTAATTAAATCAATTTTATTTATATTTTAAAATAATTACTTATTATTAAAGAAAAATTGATTGTCACGTTAAACATATTATTAATACTTACTGGTTTTTATCTTTGTTATTCCACATAACCGTATGATATTTTCATGTATATCAACACTTCGGTGTAACTTTAACTGTGTCATATTATATTAAGTTATTATTGATTATTACAAATTCTAACTTTCTAATATTTTATATTAATTATACCTTTGAATAATTACCTCCTTTACGATTTCTTCAAGAGTTTGTTTATTATTATTATAAGATTTCAAAGCGAAAAAATGATCAGTATTTTTCCAATTAGCACGATTGACGTTACCGTATGAACCACTTCCTATTGGTTGAATATTTTTGAAACCCGAATAATCATAATAGTTGATATGTTCATCGATAATTGATTTCTCTAACCATTGGTTTGAATCTTTTAAGATGGTTTTTTTTGACATTTTGTTTTCTTTTATTTTCTAATTAAGTTGAGATTATTCTTTTATATTTAATATCGGATCGACGAAAATTTTAAAAGTTTGACTTCAATTACATATCATGACGGCGCATAAAATTTACTTTTTATAGAAATTTATTTTCAATGGTTCAAAGTTTAATTAGCAATTTAAAAGAACTATGAACTTGATGACGAAAATAAATTATCGCTAACGTAAAGGTAGCATAAAATTTACTTATTATAGAATTTTTTCAATTCGGGTTTAATTAATTTAAAAGAACTATGAACTTGTTTGTTTGCATGAAAAAATAATTCAATATTTTCGTTGTCGTTTAGATATTAGAAGCCTGCATGTGGAACCGGCCCCATTCCGGCCCAGTCCGGAATTCTTTGTTATTCACATTTTATTATTTGTTTTATAATTTAACATACATAAATTATTATTTTGTTTTGTTTACGGAGATGAACCTAATTAGGGTATTCATAGTTAATTTTATGTAAACTTCTTAGTAAATGTTATATAATTTGCTGATCGGTTTTTTGTGACCTATCTGCTATGTGTGAAGTTGTATTATGTAAGCATGACTAAATTATGATCGACGTCCAAAACGTCCAAAAGCAGACGTCGAGAACAAAACACAAAACTACGTTAACTTTTTGTTCATTTCGTTCATTTCGTTCATTTTGAGCCAATTTTAAATTTAATTGTCAATATTAAATTCAATGTCAAGTCCATCAGGTCAAAGGCCCTTTATATACTTTTACATTATACAAAAAAAAATATGTATCAAATTTCAAGTTACCCAATTTTTATGATAGAATAATAGAAACGATTGGCATTTACCGATTAAATTGTTTCATTTTTTGATTTTTTTTTTTTTTTTTTTTTTTTTTTTTTTTTTTTTTTTTTTTTTTTTTTTTTTTTATAATGAAGATTAACTATTATTGAATAAAAAATTGATTTAATCAAAATTATCAGTTACAGTATGATATTTAGTATATTGTAATAAACAATGAAAAATTAAACTAATTTAAATACACTAATAGAGCTTCCCATTACTATTAATATTTGTAAGAATAATCTGTTGTGTAATAATGTTGAAACAAATAAAATAATACAAGACTACAAGTGTGAGAATGTTGAAAATGCTAATAAAAGTTGGTGTAATTATTAGCCATATTACATTGCTGATTAGTATGAAAAAGTAGTCAAATTAAAATTTTGTTTTTCAGGCTTTTCAAGGCGCAGCTGCTATTATTTTGTTTCTGCTTATTCATTTATTTTATTTGTAGAAAGGTAATAGACTCAGATAAATAATATTATGTAGAAAATGCGGATATGTATTACTATATTATTTGTTGATTAGGAACAAGGAAAAATTTTTACAAGTGCCTGATGTTTTACAGCATTAATTATTTGCATTTTCCAATATTATAGATTAATTTACCACACTAACTAAGAACTATTGGTAAAAGACAAAATACCTGAAAAAAGTTGATTTTCGAGAAAGATGATAAATGAGGAAGAATTTGATATAAACAATAACGGTACAATACCCCTAAGGAATGACATTTTATTTATTTACACAGGAATTAATTACAAATTAATTACCCATTTTGTTCATTTCATTATGATTTATTCGGCTTTGTCGAAATTATTAAAGAAACATAACTGCAAAATAACTGTTGTGAAACAAATGTCAGTGAAATGATGATTATTGGTGAAATGAACCAGCTTATATGATTATATGTATGTTCAGTACGGTACGACTTTGAAACCTGTACGGCATGATTTATCAAATTCCAAAAATTCCGTACAGTCGGCTCGTCTTATAACGGAAATTTTTATCCAGGAGAATCAGGCCTTCGTTAGAAAAAAATTCGTTAATAACATAACGTGAATCAATTGAATATATAAACAACGTATGTGACATAAAATATCATTTTTTTCAACATACTTTATTTGACAAGAAACAAATCTCGAACATATATCAAATCGGTATCAGACACGTGACGATCTAGTGTTAGACTATCTCGTAAAACAATCGGTAATGTGCTTTTTCAAAGTCGTAGCATATTATAAAAATAGTCTTAAATAGGTGTTAATGTTATTAAAAAAAAATATGTAATAGTTATTTCACGGGGAGTCACAAATATCATGATTTTCACGGCTGTGGTGCATTAAATATTATTTGATGATAGATCTACCAATTTTGTATTGTAATGCCGTGACTTAGCTAGCAAATTTAATAATTATGAGGCGTAGTGTTATATTTAAAATAAGTGTATAAAATTTTAGTGTTATAAAAGTTGTGTAATGTTACAATGTAGCATCCGCAATAATGTAAAACTATCATCACGGCAGATTTATGAAATACCCCAAAATTTGGCCGTCATGTCAAATTTATTAATGAACAGTCAAAAATGAGCCCTAAAAAATTTTTTTGTACCCCAAATCTTGCGTCTAGCCAATTATTCCGTTACCTAACCAATTTTTCCAGTGTTAAAGGTGCGTCATATTTGACATTTTTTATAAAAAAAGCTTAATGTTTCTGTAGTCAATTTTAATTCCCGAGGGCGCAGCAGGGTTTTTGCCAAATTTCATAAATCCGCCGCAATGACGATAAGAGTTCTATATTTGGATTTGGGATAGGGAACTAGGATCAGGGACTTTATATTTTAAGAAGGAGATTAGAAGATCAAAAAAAGGGAATTTCACGAAGTTCATAATTTTTAAAATATGAAAATAATATTTTTGACGTGAAATATGGTTCTGAGACAAAGGTTTGTTAAGAGCAAATGTTTGAAAAAATTAAAATATGAAAATTTTTGAAATGGATAAATTAGAATTCTCTCTTCCATTTATAGCTATATAATTTAATATAAATAGCCATAATTTTGG
Organism: Oehlia diaphana; assembly: GCA_003833135.1. Taxonomy (NCBI): domain Eukaryota; kingdom Fungi; phylum Glomeromycota; class Glomeromycetes; order Glomerales; family Glomeraceae; genus Oehlia; species Oehlia diaphana. The sequence continues at coordinate 110,924 of QZLH01000123.1, read as the reverse complement.
ATTTAGTAAAAAGGAGGCGAAGTTGGAATAAATTAATTTTAATTTTATTTTATTTTCAGATATGTCTAGTTAAGATGAACCAAGCATATTATTGTATTTATTTATATTGTTAATAAAGAATTTATTTGTTAAGACTGCGGTGGCAACATGATTTATCACGGGCGCAGTCTTACAGTGTCTATATATCAAATTATATATCACGTATATCACACGATATAATCCACATATAAATTTTTTTTTAATACTTTAAACTTTTTTAGAATAATATAAATAATAAATAAATATAGATTTGTATTTTACGTATTACGCATCCCGTGCGTATCAATTTTAGTGCGCACGGGGTCAATTTAAATTTTTATTTCTCATGTACACTTGATCAGATCATTATTAAGCTTATTGTGGCTTCGCTGATTATTTTTCTTATCACTTCTCCTCTTCTTCTTTATTTTATAATTAATATTTTGATTTTTCCTTCATTTTTACCTCCTTCAAACCAATATGGATGACCCAGACTCCATTTTCAGCGATAATTCTGATGCAGAAACCTATACGTACGAGTTTTGTAATAATATTCCGGAGGTTAGTGATGAAGAGGAATGTTCTATCGAAACTATTGATAATTCTAGTGATGACTTAACATTAGAAGTTGGTATGACATTTCTTACTTGGAAATTTGCATATGACTATATTAAAAGATGGTCACTCCAACAAGGCTTTTTTTATTCGGCAAGGAAGATGTGTGAAAGTGGAAAATGAACGTAGGAAACAAACAATAGTATGTAATTGTGAGGGTAGAAGAGGAAGAAGATAATAATGACTATATTAATTGGAAAAGTTCTCTTCCATATAATCAGTCCTCTACTATTGCTTAAAATGCTTTTACTAATATAATCGATGAACTTTTGTTTGTTACTCCACAAATTCAAAAAGTAAATTACAGTGAAATGGAGATGGCATTTAATTATGATGTAAGGGTATTAGATCAATCTTCCATAAAAAATGAAACATAACAGGTAGTATTATTAAATGTATTTGATTAACAAAAATGCCTGATTCTTTCATTTAACATTGATTTTTAGGATTGGTCATTTGCCGATGGCTTTATTGAGAATCAGGAAATTTGACAAATTACTTTTCATCGGCATTTATCGACGTGTAAACCAATCCTCTATTAAAAATCTTTGGGGTGTCAATCATTTAACGTCATCTGAATACACCATCTTGTTATTTTATTAAAAAATGGAATATACAAATGTTCCTGTATGTCTTTGGTAACTCGTGGGATAGTTTGTAGACATTATTTTAGTATAATGCTACAAACTTCACAGGCTCAGTTGCATATAGGATTTATCAATTCACGTTGGTTTATTACTACACATTATTTGAATGATATCAAAGATCGGCCACTTTATCCTGCTTCAAAATTTAATTACTAATTTAGAAATTTCATTGTTAGAATCTAATAATTCTCTTGAATTCCTTGATGTAATAGATGAAGTTTCAAGTACTTCAATTAGTACCCCATATGTCTCTTTCTATAAACAACGCCTAATTATGCTAATGTACATGGATTAGTTAAGCAAGCTAATCAGATTGCTTGCAAGACTTGTGATGAATCATTCATTGATTACTTAAATATATTAATAAAAAGAAAAGTGACAAAACGATCCGATAATATGGAAAATCAAGATGAATTAGAAGTTGATCAGGAAAATATGCATCAAAATCAAATTGGAAATCCAATAATTAGGCGCCCTAAAGGAAGACCACCAGGAACTGCAAGATTCAAAGGACCTCTATCTCAGCGTTATATTAGGGCAAAATAATCATGTATATCTTGCCTTTTATGGATAATCCCAGTCAAATTTTTATCACCTTTTTAGATACTGGCTGACATTAACTTAATTCCGGCACTGAAGAATGCATACGACAAGGTCCAGAGTTAACAGGTTGTATAGTTTCTTTTTCAGATAGTGCCGGCTGGAGCTTTTTAGTTTATTAAATACTGGATGACATTATAATAAATTCTGAACCCGCTACCTTTCTTTTTATTAAGAAATAAAAAGTAAAAAAGGAATTTTTATAAAAAAAAAAAAAAAAAAAAAAAAAAATATAAAAAAAAAAAAAAAAAAAAAAAAAAAGAAAAAGAAAAAGGACAAAAAGGTGACACAACGAAGTAGTCGTATTGTATCATAATAAAACTAAACGTAATATATAGTGTTTAATGAGATGACGTGTGCGAATTTTTTTTTAATTTGGTTTGGTCGCTCTTTTCTTTTTACTCTTTTGACCTGACGAGATTTTTTACGTTATCATGAAGAATAATTAATTAATAAGAAGTTAAAATTATTAGACAATCATCTATATTTTAAATGGAATTTTATTATTTTTATTGAATATAAGATATTAAAATGGAATTTTGGATATAAGATTAAGAGATAAACGTGTTAGACAATAATCTTTAGTGATTATAAATGAGCCATTTCGAATACTCTTTTATCTTCATCTTTATCATATATTACATTGTTATATAATCTAATTCCTTCCTTTTCAATATCTTTACGTAATTTTTCATACGTATTTGAAGCATATTGAATAATTAAATGAGATCTAGTACCAAATGGAAGTAACCAATCACCATCCCTATAAAGCAAATCTTTTCTTAAAAATTTTTTACTAGGATCTAATTCTAGTGGAATATCTCTATCTCTAAGCATAAGCGATGGAATAAGGGAATTACTACGGTCAAATATGAAATTCCTGATGTTCCAAGAGGGACCAATATCTGGAGAAAAACGAGTACGATAAGTTTCAATATCATCACGCATTAATAAATCTCCAACTTGTACAATATATTCTATCATCCATAACATAGTTGCTTTAGGGATTCTTTCATTTCCTCCTAATGTAAAAAAAGTTCCACCACCTACTTCCATATGTACACCAGGAAACCAAGTTTCTTTAACAGTTACAGTACCGGAACTGTTTGGATAAATACGACTAGGTTCAAAGAAAGAAACTCTTTCATGAATGGCTAAAGCTTGACAAGCAAAATTAACTATACCAGATACAGTTTCATCATGAAATTCTAAATATTCAAAACCTTTATCAATCGTATAACCAGGTAGACCATGAGCACCAACAGTATCCCAAAGTCCAAGAAATTTAATAATTTTTTTTTTAGAATCTGGATAACTAAACGTTTTTCTAAAGTTTTCGGAGCCGGTTCCTTCCGGATGATAAGTCTGACCTCTATCACGATAAATATCATAAGCAAAATCAACTCGTTTATCAATTTGTTCAGATGTGTCATTACGATCAATCTTTAATATTCCACAATTTCGGATCATTCCAGCAATACATCTCGCGGTATAAGCACCACGACTAAAACCAAAAAGCCATATATCATCATCAGGATTAAAGTGTTCAACTATAAATTTATAACCCTCTTTGATTTTAGTATCAAGATTTAGAGCCATAGCTCCATCTAAGATAAATTTCAAACCAAATTCTCCAACTCCAACTCCGTCTATATACTTGACATGTTGTTTATAGTCTCGCTCAAGCAATTCTCTATATAATACATAAACATTTGTTCTGGCCATTGGACTATTCCAAGTACCATCACATAATACGACGATATTTTTACCCATTTTTCTGTAAATTTTTTAAATTCTTTTATTTTTTTTTTAAAAAAAAGGGGGATTGAAAGTAAGAAAATAAATATGAAATCGTGGGTTTATTTATAACATTTTATAATGTGATAATTTTTTTTTTTTTTTGCATAAAGCGACTAATCCATATAAATTGACAAATGAAAATTACTACGCAAAGCCATAATTCAATTCCATCAAGGGAAAATGATTTAAATCAATCATGGGTAAAAATAAGTTATGGATTTTTCTTTAGCACACAATAGGATAACATGAATAATTAAACGACCTATGAAAAAATTCTATTATGGTTTTTGATTGTTCTTATGAAAAAATTATAATCTATTTTTGAATCAAAATTATCAAATTCTTGATTTAGTATTCTATTGTAGTCTTTTTAATTGTTCATTAACCCCAAAACAAAAGGGTACGACCAAATTATACTAGATTTATTGATTAATCAAAATTAGATACATTGACCTCATTGGCCGGATAATACTACTTTTTTCGTATAATTGATAGATTTATTTATTTCAGCCATCACCATCGGAGAATCGGACTTGTACAATTGATGATTATCATATGCTTTCCTAACTAATTTTATTTATTATCTGAAAGCGTAATAGAATTTTGAACAATAATTACAATAATTTACAACGTATAGATATATAGTATAACAGATAAAGTAATAATAAGAAGCTAACTAGGCGCACGTGAAACCAACCGATTTATCTGAATAAAATTTATTTGAAGTTCAAAAAAAAAAAAAATAAATTCGAACCCTTGTTTATAATGGATATATAGAAAGAAGAACGAGAGAACAAGAATCTGAAGATAGTCCTTAAAATTTTAATGATTGAATTCATATCGATTTATGGATTATGGAAATCATTATTTTAAGACTAATATTTTAACATTTTTACTAAACTACTCTTATTACAAAAGGTAAATTCTCCATTATTTTTAAATTATCGAAATTTACTTTAAAAATGAAAGATATTTGAATCAAATAATTTTTTCCCTTAAAAAATAAGTTTATTATTGATTAATTTTCATTTAAATTTATTAACGCTAACGTCAAGGATAATCGATTATAATATTATATCATCATAACGCTACAGCCGCTATTAAATTATCAGAGGTTTGAATTCAAATTAATATCGACGTTATAAAGTGTATATAATAATCTAAAAAAGCAAAGTCAGAAGTTCAACATAATGAGGGACGAAGGAAATTTTTTTTTTTTTTTTTTTTTTTGTATGGTAAATCGCAATTCTTTTCAATAATGTTTAATCCTTTTTAAATTTTGTTGGTTCTTCATTCCTTACAAAATAACGAAAGAATTAAAAATACGACCTTAATATATAATTATTCACAACAATATAAATATCCGATATACTTGACTACACTTTTATACACAGTATATGCAATTTGTACGGATGGGCGACATAAAATCACGTGTAATATTTATAAATTTACCGGTTAAGTTTTTTTAGTCGATTTTCCGGTCAGAATCAATCATACAACCGATTTTCTGCAAAATTCAGATAATAATTCGTATTTTAACCAATATCAAAGTAATTTCATCAGGAAGAAAAGCTATGATACGAAAATATTAATTCCTGCCAAAATTAGTATTAACAACCATTATTTATGGTGGAAGCAGTTCGATAGTCAGAATAATCATTGTTACACTAATATTTCGAGTATTGTTCTGTTAAATTTTTATAATCATATAATTAAAATATATCAATATGATATCTTACTGTAGGTAAAAAAAAAATAAATTTATTTAAAAAAAAAAAAACATAAAAATTTATATTTTATAAATTCTTATAATTAATACTAAGCTAATAAAATTAAGTTGAATATTTATTTTATAATAATTCTAGATAATTGTACTATATATTCTATTATAAACGAGCCCTTTCAAATATATTTTCGCTTGCATCCTTATTGTATTTTACATTGTTGTATAGCATAATTCCCTTCGTTTCCATATATTTACGCAATTCTTCATACGCATTCGAAGCATAATGAGTACTCAGATGTGACCTAGTACCAAATGGAAGTAGCCAGTCACTGTCTCTATAAAGTAAATCTTTTCTCAAAAATTTTTTACTAGGATCTAATTCTAGAGGAATAGACCTGTCTTTAAGCATGAGCATTGGGATAAGAGTATTGACGTTATCGAATACTAAATTTTTAAGGTTCCAAGAAGGTCCAGAATCCGGAGAGAACTGAGTTTGATAACCTTCAAGATCATTTCGCATTAACAAACCTCCAATTTGTACAATATGTTCAATCATCCATAACATAGTTGCTTTAGGAATTCTTTCATTTCCACCTAATGATAAAAAAGTTCCACCACCTATTTCATTATGTACACCAGGGAACCAAGTCTCTTTGACAGTTACGGTACCAGAATTATTTGGATATATATGGCAAGGTTCGAAAAAAGAAGTTCTTTCGTGAATAGCTAAAGCTTGACACGCAAAATTAACTACATTAGGTACAACTAGATCATAAAATTCTAAATATTTAAAACCTTCGCCAATTACATAACCGGGTAAGCCATGAGCACCAACAGTATCCCAAAGTCCAAGAAATTTAATAACTGGCTTTTCAGAATCTGGATAGCTGAACGCTTTTTTAAAGTCGTCAGAACCATTTCCTTCCGGGTGGTATATCGTATCTCTACTACGATAGATATCGTAAGCAAGATCAATACGTTTATCAACTTGTTCAGGTTCAACATCTCGATCAACTTTTATTAATCCACAATTTCGGATCATTCCAGCAATACATCTCGCGGTATAAGCACCACGACTAAAACCAAAAAGCCATATATCGTCACCAGGATTATAGTGTTCAACTATATATTTATAACCTTCTTTAATTTTAGTATCAAGACTTAGAGCTATAGCACCATCGATGATAAAGCCCAAGGCCGTTTCTCCAACTCCAATTCCGTCTAAATACTTGACATGTTGTTTATAGTCTTTCTCAATTAATTCTCTATATAACACGTAAATGTTGGTTCTGGAATCTGCATTATTCCAAGTTCCGTCACATAATACGACGATGTTTTTACTCATTTTTACAAAAAATTCTTGTGGTTTAATTATTATTTTTGTTTTGTTCAGGAAAAAAAAAAAGGTTTCAATGTTTTTGAAAATTGAGGAAAAGAGATTACAACGATTATTTATACCTTTTATGAATAATAATAAATCATAATGATTTGTAGTATTTTGTACTTTTTTTTTTTTTTTTTTTATTCTCGGAGAAATAAAAATCGGTTAAGATTTGATCTGCGTGATGGGCTGCGTGAGCTGCGGCATTAAATCGGAATTCAATTACCACAAGAAACACGTTGAATTTCTAATTTTGTTTATCGTTTGAAGCCTATATTCCATTTTTGGAAATTAGCTTCGAAATTAAGTTTAGGAGTTTCATTCATTAACAATAACAATAGCGCTAATAATTATGTGCAACGGAATAATCTAAAAAAAATGAAACAAAATTTTAAATTAATATATTTTAATTGATTTACAAAAAAATCCTTAAAAAAATAAATTCCCCTTCTATTATGATTTTTTTTGATTGTTCTTATTTCGGAAATACTCCTGAAAAATTCAAGAATTTTTTAATCTTAATCGTGTTAAATTTTCTTCTAATTATATTCTTTTTTGATTGCTTTCATTTTCTTTCACACAAAGGAGTACAAATACGTTTTATTTGAATTATTTTTTGAAATATAAGCACGTAACGGAGTTGAAACTACAATGGTACCGGCTATTACAATCTTTTTTTTTTATTGAGTACCATTGGAAATTTTATTAGTATAATGAATTACTTAAATTATTATCGATTATATTTATAACTATCGGAGAAACGGAAGTATCAGTATTTAGTACGACATAAACAAATCAAAAAAAATATCAATTTCTGTAAACCAATTATAATAAGCCTCATTTCGCTATTTGGTAATAAAATAATAAAATTCTTTGTCGAACGTATTAAAAAATATATATATATATATTTGCGCAGAAGACATACTATGTATTGTAACTATTGTAAAGAATACTTTTAAGTTTTTAAATGCTTTTTAGGGCTTATCATTCAAAAAAAAAAAAATTCGCCCAAGCATTACATCATAAATCCTGTAAAATCAGGATATAATATCAATGAAAAAGTGGATATGATATAATTACTTATTATTACTTATCACATGGATCTTAAGACGTAAAACATAAAAATGAATGAAATTAGAAATTTCACGATGGTAATATATAATGTGTAACATATTCCTTCTAATTGGAAAAAGTCAATCATAAACCTAATCTGGACTCGATTCAATTAATAAGTATTACAATGTATATGATATGGTTTGACAAATTCGGATTTTTTGGTTCGCGTAACCTTCCAGGTCGAAAGGACAATAAACTTTTATTCCTTTGTTTGTATGCAACTTTTTTTTTTTTTCCAGTACAAGTCTTAATATTTTATACTTATTACATTTTTATAGTAATATACTGTACAATAGTAATGATATATCAAACTTTTATGTATTTTTAAAACATGTTTCAGCCAAAGAAATAAACTCTGTTTTATGATTGGATAAACAATCATTCATTTTGCGATAATTTTGTGCGTTTATTTCGGAGATCACTTCCGATTTAACAATAAAATTTCACATGGATTACATCACAGCCATAATAAACAGGGTACAGGATTCCCGAATGATCTGCAGGTTAGCGTAATCAAGTTTAGGATATCGGAATATTGATATTCAATTTATTGAATTTCCGTTTGAATAACTATTTTTAGACGACCCAAAAAAAAGTATATTATGATTCAAGCAATATTAATACTTATTTATAATAGTTGAGTTTATCAATTAAGCGTTACCAGAGAAAGTAAAAAATCAACTCATATACGCTATATACTATTTTATCTTATTGTTCATAAAAAAATCAAGTGAATACATTTTTTCTAAAAATAATTTTTCCTATATCTTTTATATTAGAAAAGAAAGCTGCGTAACTATTTAAGTCCCAAATTTACTAGTGAACTGTCAAAAATAAGCTCTATAAATTTTTTTGTACCCCAAATCTTGCGTCTAACCAATTTCCCATTATCTAACCAATTTTTCCAGTGTTAAAGGCGCGTCATTATTTATTGGACATAAAAAGCTTAATGTTTTTGTAAATCAATTTTAATTCCCGAGGGCGCAGCAGGGTTTTTGCCAAATTTCACAAATCCGCCACAATGATCAATTTCCATTTGGATACTCAAATTCGAAGACGTAAAACTTATCAATTTACAAATTAAAATATGGTACCTGACCTTTCCTCCTTAAATTCTAGTACCTAGAAACGCCACTTTCTCAACCAAAGCTGTTACTGCTGCAACATTAAAGAATACATCAAAAAGAAATTACATCGTTGTCTTCATTTCAAGAGTTCAAATATAGAACGAAATAAAATTCAATCCAAAGATTTAAAGGCAAAATACTGCCTTCTTGGTTTCGAAGTTAAATACACAGCAATCAACATGATCCTCTATCTAGTACATTCATGTGAAGACTTAAATATAAAACTCCAGTCCTTTCAAGGATTAGTATAAATAATTCGATTTTTTAATCTTTGTTGCAACTCATATTTTGTATGTTAACTCTATACAAATTCATGTAAAACTATATTTATTAACCTTACATTGAGCCCACAATTTGTACAATATTAAACGATTTATAATATGTTTGCGTGTTTTATTTAATTTCTTGATCAAGATACATTAAAAAAAGCAAAGAAAAGATATTCTAACAAAATGTTAATCAATTGTATATTTCATAATTAAAGCAGTTATTGTGACAAACAGAGATAGAGTTTTTTATTTTAATTAATAACTAAAGATGTAATAAATGTATTTAACTTAAATTTTTATTTGCACTGTATTAATATGTACACGCAAATGGTATGGAACACCATAGCCCGTAAATACGCGGACTACATAGTCAATTAATCCTGTATATGTAGCAAACCTACCTGTGTTAGGGGTACCATGAATACGGTTCCTGCGTTCACGAGCCTAATCTGGTCTCTCGCAGACTGTCGAGCACGTCGCAAAAAGCTTCGTCAATTAACTATCTAACAAAAGCCCTACAAAAGCAATTTATAGCCTAGCAAGCCGTTAGTTCATACTACATGTACTAACTATATAATGAACTAACGACCAGCGTATAAAATCTGAAAAAAAAAATGTGCACGTGTGCACATAAGAAAATTTTTTATGTGCACGTCACAAAAATGTGCATTATTTATATAAAGCGTCCTAAATTATGGTTTTATTTTTTATACAATATACTAAAGTAATAATTACATTAAAATGTTTCATTATTTAATTATATTTAAAAAAAATTAAAATATTATAACTCTTAAATTTCCCAATCTTTAGAAGTCCAATGATTGTAAGCTGCTAAAAAATTAAAATTTTCAAGATTTCGAGGACCATTTAAAGAACATATAAATGCATATTAAGAGTATCAATATGCAACCTGTTTCGGAGATCAGTTTTGATTATATTTTGTCTAGAAAATTACACGCTCTACCACAGCATTAGAAAAAGGTATAATTAATATTAAGTCAATAAGATTAGGAATTGATTTCGGAACTGAGTAGTACTTCGTCACCATAATTTTGTAAAGCACTCTTTTATCAAGCGGCATTTCATGAAGAATCAAAAATTCGTAAAGAATAATATAAATTGTCATTAGGAAATCTTTTTTGCAGGTTTGCAATAGCTTTTTCAGCAGAGTGTTTAATAAAATCTAGGTTTTAAAAGCAATAAGAAAAACTTCTGCAGATCCAATAAAATTCGCAGTTATGGATTCATGCCATTACAAGTTAGGATCTGGTCTCTGATAAAGAAATATAATCAGATTGAAAATAAAAAAAAAAATGTCAGAAAAAAATTTGTAATAATAAGATATTATTTGATGTATTTGTATCATGTTGTAATGCTGCTTGAATGAGTTCGATTATTTGGTGAAAATTATTAATTACGTTTGACCATGAATCCATGATAGCCATCACGTGTCGCATATGTTGAGAATTGTTAAATCAGAAACTTACATATCTTCCTTAATTTTTGTTTTAATTCATACATTCGCTTATATGAATTTGAGAAATACGTATAAATTCCTTTTACTATCATCTTGTAATGCGCAAAATATGGTGTTTCGTATGCAACTTCTTCAGAAGCTAAGTGTAAGCGATGTGTAACACAATGAGTTGATATAATAAAATTATTAATATCTTTTAGTTGAGTCGTAATACCATTACGAAATAAAAAATAAAAATAAATAAATATATGGTATTAAATTATTTTTTTATTAATTGATTTATAAATGCCTCAAAATTGTACAATGTGCAGCAAAATTAATTATGTCTTATGCCGTAACACCAATGCTGAATTTTGATGGTACCTATATATAGTTAATAATTATTTATATTTACCTGTCATAGTTGCTGCTTCGTCACTACTAAAATGTCTCAATTTCGTATATTCAACCCTTTTTGATTTATAAAAAGGTTTATCTGTTATTACATTCATAATTCCATTAGCTGACGTTATTTATGTTAATCCAAGAAAGCGGAAAATAGGTTCACCATTTACTAAATGATTTGAAACTAATGCTATAGTTTTTTCAGGTATAGTATTTGTATTGCTTTCATCAACAAGCAAACCCAACATGGTGATTCTTTTGACCTCAGCAATAACACTTTCTTCAACAATGGTAAATATAGAAGAAAGTAATTCTTTTCTTGCAACTGCATTTTTTAAAAGTGCATAATATAATTAGTCGAAGATGATAAAGTTGTAAATTCAAAATTATTTTGAAGAGAAGTTGGTCAAAGATTTTGAACAAAATTATCATGAGTAGTTTGATATTGTTCATTAATTTAATTAATTTGGTATGTCATTAAATTACAAAGAGATTCATAATTATTGAGCGCTATATTATGCTGTGTTAGATAATATATAACCAATAATTAATGTTTTTTTTATTGTAATTAATTAAAAAAAACGTTTTGTTCATTTGTTCCATAAAGCCTTCTTTAATAGTTAGTTGATTTGAATTTTTTGCTTTAATTACTTTTGTATGTTTTTCTGACTTCCAATACAATTTTCTTTAACCACTCTAAAACATTACTCTCTTCCATTTTTTTTTTCATAATGTAACCATGAATATTTTGAAGCCCAAAGTGGATTCCATTTAAGGTTGTCTTTTCTAAATGTGAATATTTATTTTTTTTCGTCCTATTAGTATCATTTAATTCATCTTCTTCACTATCAATTTCGTTATCTTCAATATCACTAATTTGAATAATATCTGTATTCTTAACATTTCAGCTCCTTTTTTTTTGTGGTCTTTTTTCTTTAGAAGTATAATCATTTAGGTATTTTGTGATGTCTCCCATCTTTTTACGTTTAAAAAAAAAATAAAAAGAAAAATTAGATTATCATCTTGTATAACATCAGATATATTGAATTTTTTTTTTTTGTGCACATGTGCACATCCAATTTAGAAAATTGTGCACACGTGCACATTGTGCACATGAATTTTATACACTGCTGATGTGGTGCAAAGTATCCTGTTATGCAGTTTTATCAAAAAAACTGTAGAAAAGAAAACCACTTTCTGCCTCTTTAAAGTACCTTCCAAAGCGTTTTGTCAGTTTTAAAGTTTCTTGAGGGTCCTACAATAAAAAGAAAAATGAAAAGGTTTCTACAAAAAAAAAAAAATTCCAAAGTTAAAAAATTATAAACATTCCAAATAAAAAGCAATATTAATTGAATTGTTTTAGATTATGACACGCGTTTTCAAAAAGTTTATCGATCTACAATACAAAACGACAAGTCACATGATTATTACATGTTATATTTCTTATTTAAAATATAAATAATTTTTCTAATTTGGCAAACTATTAACAAGGAACTTGATTTTACATGAAACAATAAATCAACCACAAATCATATATCTTTTGTAAGTATGGCTTGCTTTAATTTTTTACTCGTCACAATCATGGGTATATAGTATAGTACGGTACGATATTATTATTCGTAACGGTATGATTAATAAACGGATTATCATACTGGTAATTAATAGTTATTGAATTACTGCGTATGATCAGCCACGAGTAAACATTAATTGCATCATCGATTTATATTTTTAAAATCTCAAAGAAACTTTCCACTAGGACAGGTTTCTTTTCAGGACGTGAAAAGATAGCTTGTCAATGGTTTCAAAATTTTTTTATAATTATTTATGAAGTTATAAAAAAATAAATGTACTTGCATATTTTTATTATATATATATTTAATAATTCTGTTGTAAAACCGTTTTTAATTACATAAGTCGTCCGAGAGGTTGACAGGTTTCTTATTAGTATTGCCGACAACTGATAAGACACTAAAGCATGCCCTAACATGTAATTCATAAATACTTGTTCTCTTTTTTTTGATATTACGGGCTGCTTCGATTCGCATTGACAAATTCGGTGCGAATGGAAATGGTTCTCCGGGTTGAATTGATTTGGATGTATCGTCCGAACAACGGGCATTTGGATTGTAATCACGAGATTATAGGGTATAATTGTCCCGTTGATGTCAAAGGATTAAAAAAAAAATAGAATTGGGTTTGAGCTTCTTATAAATTGTTAGATAGATCCATGGTTCGTATCATGAATCAAAAATGGGGATCTCCAATAATTTCATCAATTCTAAGTAGAAGTCTATAACCATAAGGCCGTGCTGGAACCAACGAAGTCGAATGTTGGAAGGAGAAAAGGTGTTTGATCCCAGCAAATATGTGATTATTGGATATATTAGTAATAACATTACAATAACAAAAATACAGTAATCGGAATATTGATTGGTATTATATGTATAAGTTTCATGTTCGCAAAAAAAGTGCAATTTACCACAAAAAAAAAAATTTTTTTATGAGAAGTGTAAAAGATCTTAGTGTTTTTTTTTTTTGAGTAAATTCGATCGAACCTTTATTGAAATAGAAAAACAAAATACATACGGATTTGTAATCAGATTAACGTGTTGTGTCTTAGACATCTACAAACAATACTTGACTACACTAGCTAGCTTAACAAAGTAAAAACTAAGAAGCCTGCCGGCTCAAAAATGGGGTAAAGGAGGAAAGAAAGATAAAAGGAGGTAAAAAATAAATTTACCCAATAGGGCAAACAATTGAGAAAAATTAAACTAAAAAAAGTATAACATAAAATTAAATAAATTTAATGTTATGACTTATGATACCCACTATTCTAAACCTAAAAAATTTAGTTTGCTATCCTAAATTAATTTAGAAACGTCTAAATTTTCGCTATGACCTTTGATCGTGACGCCTTACGGGACTTGTCCTTCTTTTGCTTCTTTGGCTTGTCGGACTTTAAGTTAATTTAATTTTATGAAGCAATAGAAAAAACTGAGAAATGGTTTGAATTATTTTTTTAGAAATGATCCTGTAATTATGCAAAATTTACCCATGATTTCATTGAGAAATTCATTTAGTAAGTTATGACCTGGATTATTGAATATATATAACAAAAAAATTTTGATGTTATTACCCTCCCAATGTCAATATAAATAATTTGAATTGTGCAACATAAAATGCGTGATGCTTCTGCACCAAATTCATTCCATATTTATTATAGTAAAGTGGTTATCATGGTCATGTGCACAAATCCAGGAGATTCTTGTGGTTCCGTTAATGAAATTTAAATGGACGTTTTTTATGAGATAATGCCCAGGATGATGCAATTTGTCGCAGCAGATCACATTATCATTATCAAAGCTATTAGTGGCTTTTTTTTTTACTTTTTTTTTATATTTTTTTCAGTTCTTATAAACTGGGAAATTAATACAGGAAATTTATTTTTTTTTAAAATACTTTTTCCCGGTTCTTAAACCAAGCAAAAAAAATCATTAGTTTCTCAATAAAAAAAATATCAAAACCTGACCTGTCGCTCAGGAAGAAATTATTTTTTTTTTTTAAAAAAAAATTTTCTAAAAGATGATTGGCTAATTTTAATAATTTTCTGTGGGTGAAAAGAAAATTTTGTTTTTCTACGACTATGATTGGACAAAGTCGGCATCACATGACCAAATAAAAATTTTTTTCTTTTCGTGGCATTTCACATGACCTGGCCGGCGATGAGAACTAAAAATTTTATTTATTTGGCATTATAGACCGAAATTTTTAAATTTTATTTTTGTTTTTTCAAACTGAAAAAAAAATTGGTTTTTATTTTTTCGAAATAAAAAAAGATGATTTGAATTGGTTTCAATTTTTTTAAAAAATATTTTATTTTTCAGTTTCTTAAAGTTTGATTTTTTTTTTTATTTATTCATCTTTTATTTACTTCTCAATTTATGTATTTTTTTATTATTCATTATTCATTGTATTTATTTATTTATAATTAACATTAATATATCTAATTTATTTAAATATTGATTTGTTTTATTTGATTTAAACTAATTAATCCTGTTGCAACACAAGAAATTACAACTAGTTATTAGGCTGAAATTATTTTTATTTTGTTTCATTCTATCCGATTGTTTATTGAAAATTTACTTTTTTCATTTATGCCGATCAATAGCGTAACTGGTAACAATTTATCATCAAATTAACACTATATATAGAATTTTTGTATTCAAAATTTTGAATGTTACACATTCTGCACAGGGGCTTATTTGTTGAATAAATTTATCCAAACTCCTTTTTAAGTTTCATTTTATTATATGGTTAACGTTTATCCTTGAATTTACTAAGTAAATTGTAATCTCCATATATACAATACAAATTAATTTAGTATAGAAATATCAAAAATGAATCCTAAAGAAATTAAAAGAAATTTATGGCAATTTGTTGATTCTGATGAATATCAGGTAAAACATTTTATCATTTAATAATATAACATTATTGAATTTTTAATTTGAATAATAATGTTTTTTTTAAATCATTTATTTTAAAAGAAACATGTTACAATTTCTACTATTGGTTCAACTACTGAATCAACAGAAGTGATAGATGATAAAATAGTTTATATGGAAGATTTAGTAAAAAGAAAACGAGTATATGGAATATGTGGAGAATGTAATGAACCTGGTACAGGAGAAAATTGGTGTCAACCTTGTAATGCTAAAAGATTTAAGAATAACTTTAAAAATTGGACTAGTGGAAATAAAGATATTGATGAATTAATACAACAATCACAACTTAATGCTGTGTACTATCAAAAAAATCTTGAATGGATACCTTTTGAAAATTTAAGATGTATTACTTATATTACCAAAGGTGGATTTGGTAAAATTTATTCAGCAGAATGGCCTAAAGGATATCTTGAATATTGGGATATTGAAAATAAAAATTGGCAAAGGTATGGCGTAAAAGTTGCATTAAAAAGTTTGGACAATTCTTCTTGTATAAATACAGAATTTTTAAATGAGGTAATTAAAATAAGTAATGTAATCTATTTACTTTTATTTTTATTTATGTACTACTTATATATTATTAAAAATTTTTACTTTTAATATTTCATTTAGATTAAATCTCATCTTCAGATTTATCTTTATGATGTTATTCAATGTTATGGAATAACTCAAGATCCAAATACCAAAGATTATATGATGGTTTTAAGATATTGTGGATTTGGAAATTTGAGAAATTTTTATATGAATATTAAATCAAGTTATTATTCAAAAATTAGTCAAATACAAACAATTGCAAGAGGACTTCTAGATATTCATAATGCTGGAAAAGTTCATAAAGATTTTCATTCAGGCAATATATTATATGATTATTCATATCCACTTATAAGTGATTTAGGAATGTGTCAGCCAGCAAATAATAAAAAGCAATCAGTTAAGCAAGAAGGAATTTATGGAGTATTACCTTATATGGCACCAGAAGTTTTACGTGGATATCAATATACAAAAGCATCTGATATTTATTCATTTGGAATAACTATGAATGAATATATATCTGAAGAAACTCCTTATAATAATATTTCTCATGATCATGCTTTAGCTA